>JAVIAB010000104.1:7758666-7811166 GCA_032433765.1 Megaustenia siamemsis
TGTGAAGTGGTGGTCATGTGAAGTGGTGGTCATGTGAAGTGGTGGTCATGTGAAGTGGTGGTCATGTGAAGTGGTGGTCATGTGAAGTGGTCATGTGAAGTGGTGGTCATGTGAAGTGGTCATGTGAAGTGGTGGTCATGTGAAGTGGTCATGTGAAGTGGTGGTCATGTGGTGCTGTATGCTGTTATTAGTTCATAGTGTGTGATAAGATGTTAACAGCCTACTAAAAGTAATATTGGAATTGAAAATACAGGGTAATAGAGACAGAGGCAGACCAAGAATAACATGGACGAGTAACATCAGAAGATGGACAAGTCAGCCTAAAAAAAACCTGCGCCATCAAATCAAGAGACAGAGCGAAATTGCGCTGAACGTTGGCCAACCTTTCTTTGCAGAGACGGCACTCGATGATGATGTTAGGATGTTGGTGTGTGTGTGGACAAAACGTGTAAATTAAGTGTGTGTTACTTGAGGTGTGTGTGATGTGAGGTTGTATGTGTATGTGCTAAATGAGGGTGTACATGAAGTGAGGGTATATATGTTAGCTGGGTGTTTGTGTGAGTGTGTGTGAAATCATAGTTTGTTCTTAAGTGACTGTGAGTGTGTGTGTGTTTGCGTGCGTGCGTTTGTGGAAGTAGCACATATAGCTTTACCTGTAGTGTTGTATCTGTCGGCCAATAGGTTTTCCTCAGTCTACTATACTCAGTATCACCTGAAAAGATAAAGTGACAAACGTGATATATATGTAAGATTTTACGTCTAGTAGAGGTATTTCTCCTAGTTTTATTTGGTTATTGCCAACTGTATTAATTCTCATAATGTTGGTATTATCTCTATTAATCTTGAGTCCTAGCTGTTGTGATCTCTCATCAAGTATGCTCATTTTATTTTGCATATGTTCTTGATTGTGTGATAGGAGAGCTATGTCACCAGCAAAGTCGAAGTCATTAAGTTGTTTGGTCAGTGACCACTGGATTCCATTTCTGTTGTTCTGAGTTATTTTCAAAATGCAGTCTAGACCATCTGAAAGAGAAATGGAGATAGAAAGCATCCCTGCCTTACTCCTGTTCTTATTTCAAATGCTTCTGTAAGCTGTCCTTCATGCACCACACTACATTTCATTCCTTCATACATTGTTTTTATCAGGTTAATAAACTTTATGGGGATTCCGTAATGACTCAGCAACTTCCAAAGCATTCTTCTGTCTAAACTATCAAATGCCTTTTCGTAATCTATGAATCCAATATAAAGTGGGGATTTTAGTTCTAAACTTTGTTCAACTATTATACGTAGAGTAGTTATTTGATCAGCACATGATCTGTTCTTCCTAAAACCTGCTTGTTCATCTCTCAAATGTTTCTCTATGGCCTCTTTTAGTCTCTCCAGAATGATTCTGCTTAATATTTTTCCTGACACTGATAGTAGGATAATTGCCCTATAATTTGTGCACTTCTCTTAACTTCCTTTCTTTGGTAGTTTGATCATATAACCTTCTTTCCAGTCTTTAGGTATTTCTTCACTATCCCAAATTTTATCTAAAAGATTATGTAGCATCTTGGTAGAGGTGTTAATATCTGCTTTGATGGCTTCCGAAGGAATTTCATCTGGTCCTGTGGCTTTACCATTTTTAATAGTTTGATGGCTTTCATTATTTCTTCTTTGCTTGGTTTTCCACAGTTAACGTGTAACTCTTCTTCTGCTGGTAGTATATCTGGAGGATTATTTGAGCTGGGTCTGTTCAAAAGTTCTTCAAAGTGCTCCTTCCATCTCTCCATTTGTTCCCTTATATTACTAAGCAGATTTCCTTTCTTATCTTTAATAAAGACATTGATCTGTTTGCATGTTCCGCTTAATTTGTGTGTGCTGTTGTACAGTTCTTTCATATTTCCGTTATTTGCCTCTTTCTCTGCCTCTTTAGCTAGTTCATCTATATATGTCTTCTTATCTTTTGCATTAGTATCTTCTCACTTCTTTGTTCACCTCTGTGTAAGCTTCCTGTGTCTTGGCTTTATTACTTTTCGTTTTGCTTTTATTTAAGTCTACTTTCTTATTCTTTCGTTCTTTAATTTCCTCCAGGGTCTCTGCTGTCATCCATGCCTTACTCTGGCATTCTCTTTTCCCCTGTGTTTCTTCACAAGTCTCCTTCCATATATTCTTTACATGTTTCCAGTTGTCTTCCATATTTATTGTATTTTCTCGTTGTTGGATGACTTGGTATTTGTTTGCAACTGTGACAGCGAATTTATCTTTAATTCCTTGTTCTTTAAGAAACCCTGCATTGAAATATTGTCTACCCGTATGTTTTGTAGTTTATTTTTTCAGTTTAAGTTTATGTTTGGCTAGCAGAAGATGATGATCAGAAGCTACATCTGCTCCTCTATATACTTTTACATCCTGTAAGGATGACTTAAACTTATCATTAATACATATGTGGTCAATTTGATTCTCCGTTCTGATGACACCCATGTAGCTTTTATGTTGGAATATTGTTCCTCCTAGGCTCATTTGATTAAGAGCACAGAAGTTCACGAATATCTCTCTATTCTCATTAATTTCTCCAAGTCCATGTTTTCCCATAATCTCTTCGAAGCCTCTGTTGTCTGATCCTACCTTTGCATTTAGATCTCCCATCAAGATTATAATATCCTTGGCTCGTCTTTTATCCATCTGACATTGCAACTGTTTATAGAATTCACCTTTAACTAAATCATCCTTATCATTGGTGCATATCATTGGATAATGTGTATTTTTATTTTTGTTTCTGTTTTGTTGTTTTAAATGTTGCTCTTGTTTGTCTTGGCCCTACTGCTTCTTTTTCTTTCTTTTTTAAATTGTCATTACTATCATCGGAAGTTCTCAAAGAATCCAGCACAAAAAGGGAGCTCTTAAAAAACATCAGAAAGAAACAATCAACATT
Source organism: Megaustenia siamemsis (assembly GCA_032433765.1). Taxonomy (NCBI): domain Eukaryota; kingdom Metazoa; phylum Mollusca; class Gastropoda; order Stylommatophora; family Ariophantidae; genus Megaustenia; species Megaustenia siamemsis. The sequence goes on from JAVIAB010000104.1 coordinate 7,761,584, forward strand.
TTTCGGACACATCATGAGAAGAGGAAAGTTGGAATACTTAGTTACAACTGGCAAAATAATAGGAAAGAGAGATCGCGGACGACAAAGAGAGAAAATACTGGATAGCTTGGTGTCATGGCATGGAAAACGGTCAAACAACAGAGCTGATACGATACACTGTAGATAGAAGATTGTGGAGGGACATGATCACCTACGCCAACTGGTATGGCACATGATGATGATTATTTTCATCAGCTTTACAGCTGCTATGTATATCCATGCATCATTGTGCCTTTACCCCTGTTCCTAACCATTTTGTTTAACACACTCCTAGAATATCTATTCTGTAGTTTGTCATTCTGCTGCTACTTTTCCTGCAGCTTTTCCTTGTTCGTTTAGGCTACGTACATTCCAGGTGGAGGATTTCCTGACAGACAAAAGGTGAGTCGGTGACCCGGACTCCTTGCGGCTTTCTCCAGATTGCGTCATACATGTTTTAGACGAGAGCCCTTATCATTCCTGGGTGGGCTGATTTACTTTATTCTTTCCTTTGACTTGTCCTTGTTTGTGAAGTTTTTGCGGCTTATTTTTTTACAGTATAGGATAGCCAGTCCCATGTCCAACACTCCTTACATTAAAGGATAGCCAGCCCCATGTCCAACACTCCTTACATTAAAGGATAGCCAGTCCCATGCCCAACCCTCATTACAATACAGGATAGTCAGTCCCATGCCCAACCCTCATTACAATACAGGATAGCCAGTCCCATACCCAACCCTCATTACAATACAGGATAGCCAGTCCCATGCCCAACACTCATTACAATACAGGATAGCCGGTCCCATACCCAACCCTCCTTACAGTACAGGATAGCCAGTCCCATACCCAACCCTCATTACAGTACAGGATAGCCAGTCCCATACCCAACCCTCATTACAGTACAGGATAGCCAATCCCATGCACAACCCTAATTACAATGCAGGATAGCCAGTCCCATGCACAACCCTCCTTAGTCGCCTCTTACGAACATGACTTGTAGGGAACAGCGCTATAATTCTTTACTCTCCTTCCGGGCCCCGGCAGCGCATGCGCGTATTTTCTCATTATTTTCTTGTTAATAATACCTTTAACCAAATCATTAAATGGATTATTTCGTACAAAATTGGATATATCTGAATCATCATGATGGACAGGTCAAGTGGGTCTGACATTGTTAAGTTCACATCGATGTGCAGAGGAACATTGTTACTTGTTTCCATGAAAGAGGAAGCCATTTTTCTTAATTTCCGTGCCAGCTTAGGACATAAATAAATATTATATTTAAAAATATTGATTCCATATACGATAACGCATGTCCTTTTTGATTTCTGTGAAACTATATGTCGGTCCAAACCCGATTATGCCTGCTTGTAATGGTTGTAATCAGCTTTACGAGTTTATTCTCTTGAAATGTCGGAAATGCCAAACTGGCAAATCATCTTGCGCAGGCCTAATTGATTTGATTAGGGTCTGTCCACTTCGTGCTGGCAGCGTTGGAGAGTGCTAAACGAATGAATGAATACGCAATCTGCTAACGAGCTGTCTCCTCCACATCTCCCATCCTCCTGCAGGTAAAAAAAAAATGGTTCCGTCAGAACAAGACAGATTTATCAACATTTGTTGAATTTCCTGATTTGAGGTCATGGACGTAAATTGTACTTCCGGGGACATTCAGCAAAAAAGAAAGAAAGAAAGAAAATAATAACCGAAATTCCGTATTAATTCATATGACCTTGAACCGATAAATCGATCAGTGGCCGATCATCATCATCGAGTGCCGTCTCCGCAACGGAGGTTGGTTACCGTGGATCGCCATTCTACTCTATTTCTTGCTTTGATGGTGCAGGTTGTCATATATTGACTTGTCCATCTTTTGGTGTTACTCGTCCATGTTAGTCTTGGTCTGCCTCTGCCTCTTTTACCTTGTATTTTCTCTTCCAATATTACGTTTAGTAGGCTGTTGTGTCTTTTAACGTGCCCCAAAAAGTGGCCTGTACGTTTTTAATATTTTGTAGGTAAGAGGTAAAGGCATTCACATAACACTTGAACTTGGATCTATATTTCGTGTGCCTGTTGTAATGTCTTGTGTCTTCTAGTCTATTTATAGCACTTTGAGAAACAACTACCACGAGGAATGGTTAAATATGTGGGCTTCAGCAAAGCATGGACGCCTACTCTACAGATATCAAACAAAACCAGACCCCCACGACCCTGTGGGGGAGCTCAGACGAAGGGATCAAAGCCTGATATTCCAGCTGAGAACAGGCCATGCTCCTACCAATCAACACCTGAGCAGAATAAAAACACAACATGACCCAATCTGCAGACACTGCCGTCAACAATCTGAGACAGTAGATCACCTGCTACTACACTGCTGTCAACAATCTGAGACAGTAGATCACCTGCTACTACACTGTCCCCATTTACAAAACCGACGGAGCATGTTACTCCCACTACTTCCATCCATCAATAGCACACTGTACTCTTCAGCTGTACAACTGAGAAGGACCTGCGCCTTCATGCGAGAGGCATTAAGCTGTAAAGAGCTCATAGCTCACGGCTAACAAGGGGATTAAGTCAAGTTGTAATGTTGTATCTATGGGTTTCCCGCACTCTACTATATTCAGTCTGAAGCCTCGGTGGCTGAGTAGTTAGTGCGCTCGCTTCCTCACCAGAATGGTCGGGGTTCGATCCCCAGTAGTGACAGATTATTTTTCGAACTGACAAGGCTCCGGGGTTCATTCAGCCTCTAAAAATGAGTACCAGAGATTATAAAGGCGGCCTGGCGTGATACCGACCACATCACCCAAAAAATGTGCTGTAGTCATAGAAAAATATGATTACTAACATGATAGTCCCCATACGCCTAGCAAGTCAGGAAGGGAACTTTTACGACATTCAGCCCAGTCTTGGAGTGTATTTTCTACAGTCAGAACACATCTGGATAGTGAGGTGTTAGTGACGTCATTGTACTCAACCTTGGCTTCATGATGTGAAGTAGTCAGTTCTAATCCATCAGAATGAAGATGGATAAAAAAAATGGCCTGTTGTGTAATACTCTCAGTTGGCTGTCCTATCCAGCGCTACCATCTTTGATGTATTCTATATTATACTATGTTAGTCATTTTGTCCTGCCATTTCTATCCTTTTATACTTGTGCGAATATCCTTAATGAATGTCTGTATCTTAGTGATTGTCATTTGTGTTGTTCTCCATGTTTTACAGCTATATAATAAGACTGACTGACTTACCATTTGAGTTGAAAATATTTATTTGTGCATTGTACCTAATTTCTGTGGATTTCTCTCTCTCTCTCTCTCTCTCTCTCTCTCTCTCTGCAATCAGGACTCAATCAGAGTAGGATTTCAGACTCTCACATGAAGTCAGCTGTCAGGTTAAGTGTGTTGATCGCCCCCACAGACAGAACATCACAATTAGAGTCTGCCAGATACACTCTGATTGAACACCCGTTAAAACGTTGCACTGTGTTCTGCGCCAGTGGAGGCCAGTGCATCCGATTTCAGCCAGCATTTTATTCAGGTTTGCTTTCCTTAGCCTTTCATTGTCCCCAATCTTCCTGCAAGGCAACAGATGATCTTTTCTGTAGGGGGATTCTGCCCTTAGATGGTCGGCCCTCCCAGGTTTACGAGCACCATCTGCCCGAGTCACTAGAGGTGACTAACACAGACATGCACACACAAAGATATGAGATGTGACTAACACAGACATGCACACACAAAGATATGAAATATATGTAAAGTACCCCCGTCACGCCAAGTGGCGTACAAGGAAATATGGTGTTAGTGACCCTATATTTTACAGACCTTCGGCACAGCATTTTTAGGGTAATGTGATAGGTATTACGCCCGTGCTGCTTTACTTTCCCAGAAAAAATCCTGCTGTCTTGTATATTTTCTCTTTGCTTCCCTCTATCTCTTTGTCCCTCAATTGTCCCAGTTGTTACAATATATTCCAGTTGTTCTCTTCTGATTACATGGCCAAACAAATGGTGATTGTTTCTTCCTAATATTGGAAGTTAGCTCTCTTTTTGCTTTGACCTCTTTCAGAACGTTTTCATTACTCTTCTTAGCTGTCCATGGTATTTTTAACATTCTTCTGTAAAACCACATTTCTACAGACTCCACTGATACTTCTTATATATATATATATATATATATATATATACACTATTTAAACCTTTAACCTTCCGGTTGGCAGGCACTTACCACTACACCATCGGCTTCTCAACAATGGGAAAGCAACAACATTTATTTAGATTATATCCAGGAGCATACTTTTTATGATACTTCGATGGAGACTGTAGAAAGAAATAGAAAATAAATGTGGTACATTTAAAGAGTTTAACCACAAATAACCTTAACTAGAGCTGCAAGGAATAGTGACACTGTGAACTTCCAGACATGTCATAAGAGGCGACTAAGGAGATTGATCGATGGCTTGACAAGCTGTCATTGTAAAAAGCATTGTTATGGAAACAGAGCCATAGATTTTAGAAGCAGTGATCTCTGCAATATGTGCCATTTTGGCACGCAAGGTTTCTGTTTTTAAGATTGTGGTTCTGCCCTATGTGCCGTCTTCGACTCGAAAGGACAATAGATAGATAGATACTTCTTATACTTACACTAATCGAGTGGAGCCGCTACTCTGCATTCAGTCATCCGGAACTCGCTTCCAATCTTTTGCTTCTCTTTTATCTTTTTTGCTTCAAAGTCTTCTTCAGGTCCACTCTTGTGATGGCGTCTTGATTTCTTCATCAGAGCAGTGCCCCCTTCAGGCATTGATAGCCTCTGGTGGTTTCTTCTTAATACACGTCATCTTTTCTTAGTAGACGTCATCTGTTCTTAGTATATGTCATCATTTCTTAGTAGACGTCATATTTTTTTAGGTTATATCATCATTTCTTAGTAGACGTCATATTTTTTTAGGTTATATCATCATTTCTTAGTAGACGTCATATTTTTTTAGTATATGTCATCTTTTTTTAGTATATGTCATCTTTTTTTAGTATATGTCATCTTTTTTAGTATATGTCATCTTTTTTTAGTATATGTCATCTTTTTTTAGTATATGTCATCTTTTTTAGTATATGTCATCTTTTTTTTAGTACATGTCATCTTTTTTTTAGTACATGTCATCTTTTTTAGTATATATCATCTTTTTAGTATATGTCATCTTTTTTTTAGTATATGTCATCTTTTTTAGTATATGTCATCTTTTTTTTATTATATCTCGTCTTTTTTTAGTATATGTCATCTTTTTTTTAGTATATCTCGTCTTTTTTTAGTATATGTCATCTTTAATTAATACACGATATATCACGCATTATTGTCTGTCTCTTTATTTCTACCTTGTCGTATGTGTTGCACCGCACGGCGTAGAAATCGCATCTTTCTGTAAACAACAATACATTTAAGATATAGTTGTTGTTGTTTTTTTATAATGGCGGACGATGAAAATGAGTATTTGGTTATGGAGGGCCCCGGTATCACTGCAAACGAATTAAAATCCATAATTGCTCAACCGTCCGTGCCAGCGCAATCATCCGAATTAATATCTCATCTCCCAAACAAAGAAAGGTAACTGTAGTCCCCATCATAGCAGTCTCAGAACACGCTAAAAGACATAAGGCGAAACCGCGCAGAAAGTGAACACAGACAACTGTTCCCTGTCATACGATATCATCATTCATCGTAAACAATTGGAACATCGAAACATGATCAAAACGGATGAGACACACAGCTCACGGTGTGCACAGAGCACTTAACTCAGTAGCTCCTGCAACAAGCCGGACTTGGAATATGAGGAAACTGCAACAAGGAACACTTTTCATGCATAGCCTTCAATGGTTCTTGCCGCCTATCCACCATATACTGGAAGATCACGTCCTCTTGAAAATGATGATTGTCGTATTTTAAAAAAAAATGTATATCGCTTAATGATGTTAGGTCATCGTTGTTGACTCCAATTCCGAACATATAAACACACAGTTAGTCGTCAGATTATCCCCGTCGCACATCAAACAGACCGTAAAATTAGCGTATGGCCGGTTCTAGGGAGATACGATGAGCCATTACGATGACGTAGCACTCACAACAAAGTCGCGCCCTTTAGATTCTTGATTACTCTAGTGAATGCAGCCTACGACGAACAAAAAACGGTGCAAATTTCCTAAAGAGATAAAACTACGGCTGACGAAGCATTTCACATTAATGAGTAACACGTAAATAACTTGCGTCAAGCAATTCCAACAACGGCCATGAACAGCACCAATGTGACGTAAAGTGCAGATCAAGTCTAGACGGTGGAAGGTCGCAGTCACAACACTTGATTTGTCAAAAAGGGAACATTGCCGGCGCACGACTCTACTTTCACGTCCTGAAAAATGAGTATTTGTCAGGCAAACGCGCTGCATAGGTCGAAGAAAGATCACAGTTCAGATCCTTGTTATCTACAACTCTTTGGCAGTTGCTGTATTTTATTTATTTCTTTTTTTTTATACATGAGTTTTAATTCGGATGATTCCACTGGCACGGGCGGTTGAGCAATTATGGATTTTATTTTTCCTTTGCGGTCATACCGGGGACTTCCACTAAACATTACCATAACTTGGGTTTTTTTTATTTTTTTTTAATTTTGAGTCTGGAGTCTGGTTTGGGGACGAAAATTATTCTTCATTTTGTTTTCTTTCACACTGTTCTGATGATTATTTCTTGCTTGTTGTCTTTATTTTTTGTTTTTGTTTTCTTTCAAAATGTTCTGATTATTTTCTTCTTGTTTTTATTTTTATTTTTATTTATTTTATTTTTTTTTTTTTTCTGTAAAAAAAAAAAAAAATAGTTGCGTTATTTTTTCTCGTTGGGTTTTACAAAATGATGACGGACTGAATATTTTTTATTGTGTGTGTGTGTGCGCGCGTGCGTGCGTGCGTGCGTATGTATTTGTTTGTTTTCTCCCACATTCAGCTTCATTGATTAGCACTGCAAGTACGCACCAGTCTAGTTACTTTATATTAGAGTTCGTTTCATGACATAATTGTCTCTGACATGAAATGCGTCTGCCTTTTTTTGTTCTGTCATGTTTTTCGCGTCAGAAATTAATCTGGTTTTATTTATTTGTATTCATGCAAGATTTTATTATTGCTTTGCTCATTATTTGATCTAGCTGCGCATTAATTAAAACTTGGACACTCGATTCTTGAGAAATCAGTAAAGTAAATGTCACCTGACATAAATGAGACAGATGTCATGTCATTATGATAGAGAAACAATTTTTTTTTTTTTTTTTTTTGGGGGGGGGGGGGGGAATGTCCACTTCGAAGCGAAGAAGCAAGATAATAATTGCGTTTTTATTTCTTTTGTCTTGTTTCGATGACTGCTCTTTTCGTCAGACAGGTAACTTCGTTCTAGACAGGTAACTTTAATTTGAATTTAATTTTCTGCTTGAAGCTTATTTATAAATGTCTGGTTAATTTTTAATTTTGTTTCACAACAGAATGAGAAACTACATAATAAACAAAGTCAAAATATGAACTACCAGCCAGTGCCACTGTACCCTGGATAACATGACAACAAAGCATGTTCTACAGGACTGCCCCCCCACCCCCCCAAGTACACAGACCTGAGGAGGACAATGTGGCCCGCACCCACCTCCCTGGAAGAGACACTCTCCGGGACAGGCGAATCACTGAAGCAGACAGCTGCTTTCATAAGAGAGTCAGGAGCCCTAGTCTGAATGAGCCATGTTCGCAGAAGAAGAATAATGTTGTTGTTTACATATGTCGGGTGTACTTCTTCTTATACCTTTCAGCTCCCTGTGGAGCATAGGTCTTCAACAAACACTTTCAGCTCCTTGTGGAGCATAGGTCTTCAACAAGCACTTTCAGCTCCTTGTGGAGCATAGGTCTTCAACAAACACTTTCAGCTCCTTGTGGAGCATAGGTCTTCAACAAACACTTTCAGCTCCTTGTGGAGCATAGGTCTTCAACAAACACTTTCAGCTCCTTGTGGAGCATAGGTCTTCAACAAACACTTTCAGCTCCTTGTGGAGCATAGGTCTTCAACAAACACTTTCAGCTCCTTGTGGAGCATAGGTCTTCAACAAACACTTTCAGCTCCTTGTGGAGCATAGGTCTTCAACAAACACTTTCAGCTCCTTGTGGAGCATATGTCTTCAACAAACACTTTCAGCTCCTTGTGGAGCATATGTCTTCAACAAACACTTTCAGCTCCTTGTGGAGCATAGGTTTTCAACAAACACTTTCAGCTTCCTGTGGAGCATAGGTCTTCAACAAACACTTTCAGCTCCTTGTGAAGCATAGGTCTTCAACAAACACTTTCAGCTTCCTGTGGAGCATAGGTCTTCAACAAACACTTTCAGCTCCTTGTGAAGCATAGGTCTTCAAAAAACACTTCAGCTTCCTGTGGAGTATAGGTCTTCAACAAACACTTTCAGCTTCCTGTGGAGCATAGGTCTTCAACAAAACTTTCAGCTTCCTGTGGATCATAGGTCTTCAACAAACACTTTCAGCTCCCAGTGGAGCATAGGTCTTCAACAAACACTTTCCAAGCCGTTCTGTTTCTTGCCATTCTTTTAAGATCGTTCTATGTCTTCTCCATCATCTTCATTTCTGCTTCTATCTGTCTTCTCCAAGAATATGTTTTTCTTCCTGTTTTTTTTCTTTTCCCCTGGGGATTCAAAAAAGGGCCTGTTGTGTAATACTCTCAGTTGGCTTCCGCAGTGTGTGTCCTATCCAGCGCCATCGTCTTCGCTGTATCTCTTTATCCACTGGTACTTGACTGGTACATTTCCATAATTCTATGTTAGTCATTTTCTCCTGCCATTTCTATTTTTTTCTACTTGCTCAAGCATCCTTAGTGAAGGTCTATATCTTAATGATTGTCTTTTGCGTTGTTCTCCATGTTTCACAGCCATATAATGGGACTGACTGATTTACCATTTAAGTTGGAAATATTTATTTGTGCATTCAACCTAATTTATGTGGATTTCCATATGTTTCCCAGTGCAAGAAATTGACCTCTTTATTTTGATATCCTTATTTTGGTATCATTCTTTGTTCCCCCCTCTTTGTTTATATTTTTGCACAGATGAGATTGTACGTCTAGAAGAGATATTTCTCCTATTGTTATTCGGTTATTGCCAGCTGCATTAATTCTCATAATTTTGTCTTTTCTCTATTTATTGTCAGTCCCAGCTGTTCGAATCTCATCAAGAATGTTCATTTTATCCTGCATCTGTTGATGGCTGTGTTATAGTAGAGCTATGTCGTCAGCAAAGTCTAAATCATCAAGTTGTTTGATCAGTGACCACTGGATTCCATTTCTGTTGTTTTGAGTTATTTTCAAAATGCAGTCTAGGCCATTTAAAAGAGAAATGGAGATAGAAGACATCCCTGCCTTACTCCTGTTTTTATTTCAAATACTTCTTTAAGCTGCCTTTCATGCACCACACTACATTTCATTCCTTCATACATTGTTTTTATCACGTTAATACACTTTATGGGGATTTTGCAATGAGTCAGTAACTTCAAAAAATGTCTCTGTCGAAAAACTATCAAATGCCTTTTCGTAATCTATGAATCCGATATAAAGTGTAGACTGTAGTTCTAAGCTTCGTTCAAATATTATATTTAATGTAGGTTTGTATTTAGTTTTCTCTATGTGTTTCCAATCCCAGCTGTTATGATCTCTCATCAAGTATGCTCATATGGCTGGTATTGTACGTTATTTATATATGTCTGGTATTGTACGTTATTTATATATGTCTGGTATTGTACGTTATTTATATATGTCTGGTATTGTACGTTATTTATATATGTCTGGTAGTGTACGTTATTTATATATGTCTGGTATTGTACGTTATTTATATATGTCTCGTATTGTATGTTATTTATATATGTCTGGTATTGTACGTTATTTATATATGTCTGGTAGTGTATGTTATTTATATATGTTTGGTATTGTACGTTATTTATATATGTCTGGTATTGTACGTTATTTATATATGTCTCGTATTGTATGTTGTTTATATATGTCTCGTATTGTACGTTATTTATATATGTCTCGTATTGTATGTTATTTATATATGTCTGGTATTGTACGTTATTTATATATGTCTGGTATTGTACGTTATTTATATATGTCTGGTATTGTACGTTATTTATATATGTCTGGTATTGTACGTTATTTATATATGTCTGGTAGTGTACGTTATTTATACATGGCTGATAGTGTATGTTGTTTACATATGTCTGGTATTGTATGTTGTTTATATATGTCTGGTATTGTAAAAGTAAAGTAAAGTACCCCCCCCCCCCCCCCGTCACGCCAAGTGGCGTATAGGGAAATATGGTGTTAGTGACCCTATATTTTACAGACCTTCAGCACATGATTTTTTGGGGTAATGTGGTCGGTATTACGCCCGTGCTGCTTTTACTTTCCCAGAAAAAATCCGGTACCCATTTAAGGCTGGGTGAACCCGGAGCCGTCGGTTGGGATCGAACCCTACCCCTTGTCCGTAGTAGTCCAGTTCACTAACCACTGAGCTATCGCGGCTCCTACTAATTTTTAGGGAATTAGTAAAACCCAGGTGTCCTCGCCAGGATTACGAACCCCGGCTGTTGCCGTGGTAAGCCAAACGCCTATCGATTGCGCTAACCGGACACCCATGTCTGGTATTGTACTTTATTTATTTATGTCTGGTATAGTACGTTATTTATATATGTCTGGTATTGTACGTTATTTATATATGTCTGGTAGTGTATGTTATTTATATATGTCTGGTATTGTACGTTATTTATATATTGCTGACAGTGTATGTTGTTTACATATGTCTGGTATTATATGTTATATTAAGCGTATGATGTGGTTAGACAACTGACAGAATGTGGAGACTCGAGTGACGGTGGATGTTGAGTTTGTGTGACGGTCTTGTCAAAAACTGCTGTTGATCCTCGTCTAAAGTGGACAGGCTTGTCTCAATTTGAGCTGAACTTAGGTCATGACAGCATTCATTAAAAGAATGAAAGAAAGAAAGAACCTAAGAAAGAAATAAAGAAAGACAGAAAGAAAGAAAGAAAAAAAGAATGAAAGAAAGAAAGAACCTAAGAAAGAAATAAAGAAAGACAGAAAGAAAGGTAAGAAAGAAAGAAAGAAGGAAAGAAAGAAAGAAAGAAAGAAAGAAAGAAAGAGAAGAAAGAAAGAAAGAAAGAAAGAAGAAAGAAAGAAAGAAAGAAAGAAAAGAGAGATGAGAGACAGGGACAGATAGAGAAGAGAGAGAGGGAGAGAGAGAAAGAAAAGAGAGATGAGAGACAGGGACAGATAGAGAAGAGAGAGAGGGAGAGAGAGAAAGACGACAGCTCTAAGGTAACGATAGTGAATCACGTGAGGACAAAACTGTTGAAAACATGGAATTTTGTTGTTTTCTTGCAAGTCAGAAACTGTTTGTAGTCAGAGTTATATCTCATAATATGACAGTTATTTCTCCTCTTAGATTATCTTTCGTTTCTCCTCTTAGATTATTTATTCTTTCTCCTCTTAGATTATTTATTCTTTCTCCTCTTAGATTATGAGTCATTTCTTCTCTTAGATTATTTATTCTTTCTCCTCTTAGATTATCTATCGTGTCTCCTCTTAGATTGTGAGTCATTTCTCCTCTTAGATTATCTGTCATTTCTACACTTAGAATAACTGTTGTTTGTACTCATAGATTGCCAGGCATTTCTTCTCTTAGATTATCTGTTTTTTTCTACACTTAGAATATCTATCGTTTCTCCTCTTAGATTATTTATTATTTCTCCACCCAGATTGTCATTCATATCTCCACCCATATAGTTCGAAGTTTCACCTCTTGTTGCACTTTTTAATTTCACCTTTTAGATTGATTGTCCTAAAACAATGTATGCTCCTCCTGCATCTTATTTCTTTGACTTCAATCAATCTATTTCCCCAACCGTGTCTCTCCATTCTTATTATGTTACTTTGAAGACTCCTCCCCCGTTTTACTTATTGCAAACTCGGTATTGATTCACCTGTCATGAATACTGTGACGATCGATCTCTATGCAAACGTCTATCATTATTATTCCACGTAAGTTATCTGTGGGCGTGATATATTTATATAACAACAGATCAATCCAGGGGAGATTAGATTGTACTAGCACCCGTTGCTCATTCGTCCGTTTAGCTTTCTTTCTCTTTGTATACGTGCGACGTGATGCTCAATAGACAGTGGATGTTGTGTTTGTGTTAAGGGCAACTGTTGGTTTCATCGTGCCCGGGTTAAAGCTGGTCTCAATTTTAGCTCATTTACTGTCATGACAGGTTTAACTGCCTGAAACAGACAGCTGCATCTGTTTATGACAGTCTCTTCTCTAACTGTGTCCATTGGTAGCTCCTTTCTTTTTATATCAACAAGCGTCTTTGATGCGAAGGAAGCGTCCCTTTTTGCCAAATGCCGATTCTACATAGAAATGATGTCTTTAGAGTCGGTTAATTCTCCTTCCGGTATAAAGCTGCGTAGCCATCTTAAAACAACATTGTCAGAGAGGAATGTTTGGAATTCCTGAAACAACCAGCAATCCATTAATTAACGAACGAATGAATGAACGAATGGGTAATATCAACATTCAAAACGTGACTGCAAACAAATTCCAGCCACCACATTAGCAGCTGAGTCTTAGAGTGAACGGTTCCCTTCTTCCCCGTGGTATTAACAACTTACCTTTATTTCACCTTTCTTCACATTTTCAGCAGTCATCATTCTATCGCGTCTCTAGACAGGTAAAGATCTATGATTTGGTAACATTTAGTCTGACGGGAATAGAATAGTTGATCTACAGTGCAGCGACAACTGCTCTATTGTGAGTAGATCCGATGTTCTACGATATCATCATCAAGTACCGGGCCTCCTGGCGTAGGTGATCATGTCTCTCCACAACTTTCGATCTCGACAGTTATTTATCACTTCTGTTGTTGACCTTCTGTCAAGCCATTCTCTTAAGCACTCCGGTATTTTTTCTCTTTGTTTCCCTCTTTCTCTTCGTCTCTCAATTCTTCCAGTTGTTACAATATTGCAGTTGTTCTCTCTAAGATATAACGACATTTAATTTGTCACGAATAGCTACGATATAACGACATTTAATTTGTCACGAATAGCTAAGATATAACGATATTTAATTTGTCACGAATAGCTAAGATATAACGATATTTAATTTGTCACGAATAGCTAAGATATAACGACATTTAATTTGTCACGAATAGCTAAGATATAACGATATTTAATTTGTCACGATTAGCTAAGATATAACGACATTTAATTCGTCACGAATAGCTAAGATATAACGACATTTAATTTGTCACGATTAGCTACGATATAACGACATTTAATTTGTCACGAATAGCTAAGATATAACGATATTTAATTTGTCACGATTAGCTACGATATAACGACATTTAATTTGTCACGAATAGCTAAGATATAACGACATTTAATTTGTCACGATTAGCTACGATATAACGACATTTAATTTGTCACGAATAGCTAAGATATAACGATATTTAATTTGTCACGAATAGCTAAGATATAACGACATTTAATTTGTCACGAATAGCTAAGATATAACGACATTTAATTTGTCACGAATAGCTAAGATATAACGACATTTAATTTGTCACGAATAGCTAAGATATAACGACATTTAATTCGTCACGAATAGCTAAGATATAACGACATTTAATTTGTCACGAATAGCTAAGATATAACGACATTTAATTTGTCACGATTAGCTACGATATAACGACATTTAATTCGTCACGAATAGCTAAGATATAACGACATTTAATTTGTCACGATTAGCTACGATATAACGACATTTAATTTGTCACGAATAGCTAAGATATAACGATATTTAATTTGTCACGAATAGCTAAGATATAACGACATTTAATTTGTCACGAATAGCTAAGATATAACGACATTTAATTTGTCACGATTAGCTAAGATATAATGACATTTAATTTGTCACGATTAGCTAAGATATAACGACATTTAATTTGTCACGATTAGCTAAGATATAACGACATTTAATTTGTCACGATTAGCTAAGATATAACGACATTTAATTTGTCACGATTAGCTAAGATATAACGACATTTAATTTGTCACGATTAGCTACGCTATAACGACATTTATTTTGTCACAAATAGCTACGATATAACGACATTTAATTTGTCACGAATAGCTACGATATAACGACATTTAATTTGTCACGAATAGCTACGATATAACGACATTTAATTTGTCACGAATAGCTACGATATAACGACATTTAATTGGTCACGAATAGAACCAGTAATGTTCATCTAAGACCAAGGGAAACAAATGTTTCTCTTGATATGAATTTCAAGATGAACTGAACATGCATCTCCTTCTCTTGTCTTACTGCCGTGTGAGGTCTGCTTGTTATGCTGGATGTGTTTGCACTCTCAAAATCCGTCTATACATATCCACTTGTTGGGTTGAATATAATATGCGGGGATTGGGGTAAACCTGACAAAATAAAGAATAGAAAAACATACGCGTATATACGTAGAGAGAATGGGACCTTGGTAGCCGAGTTGGGACAACCACCCGACTGGACTACCGACGTTCGGTCAACCCGTGTTCGATTCCCGCTGGGAGCAGTGTGAATGGTACTCGTGGTTGAGGAAAAAAAAATACCCCCACGGTCGACCCAGCCGTTGGCAGAAATGGGTACCGGGGTATTACCCTGGGAAGGCGAGGAATGTTGCCTCGCATCGTGAGTTTCGATGCTTGAAGCGACATTATACAGAAATCTCTGAACATTTCTGGATAGGCGGCCGAGCACATATGGGTGGAGACTCGCGCGCTAGGACGCCGGTTCAAGTCTCGTACTTTACCTTTACGTAAAGAGAATTGTATTGTTATAGCTTTACGGTAATAAAGGATGACACTACACGATCCAGCGTTACGGCCAAACGGCTCGCATTCTGCAGTAGCCTAGAGAGTATCATCATCATCATCATCATCATCATCAAGTACCGGGCCTACTGGCGTAGGTAATCATGTCTCTCTACAACTTTCGATCTCGGCAGCTATTTATCATTTCTATTGTTGACCTTCTGCCAAGCCATTCTCTTAAGCTGTCTGGTATTTTTTCTCGTTGCTTCCCTCTATCTCTTCGTCCCTCAATTTTTCCAGTTGTTACAATATATTCCAGTTGTTCTCTTCTCATTACATGGCCAAAAAATGATGATTGTTTCTTCCTAATATTGGAAATGTGCTCTCTTATTGCTTTGACCTCTCTCAGAACATCTTCATTGCTCTTCTTAGCTGTCCATGGTACTCTCAATATTCTTCTGTAAAACCACATTTCTACAGAGAGTATACGCAAACATAAAATGTAAATGAACGGTGAAATAACACACAGTCATCATCATTATCATGTGCCATACCGGTTGGCGTAGGCGATCATGTCCTTCCACAACCTTCTATCTACAGTGCATCGTATCAGTTCTGTTGTTGACTGCTTTCCATGCCATGCCACCAAGCTATCCAGTATTTTTCTCTTTGTCGTCCGCGATCCCTCTTTCCCTGTATGTTGCCTGTTGTAACCAAGTATTCCAACTTTCCTCTTCTCATGATGTGCCCGAAAAATGTTGATTGTTTCTTTCTGATGTTTTTTATGAGTTCCCGTTTCGTGTTGGCCTCTTTGAGAATTTCTTCATTGGTCTTTTTAGCTGTCCAGTGGACTTTCAACATTCTTCTGAGAAATCCTATCTCTGTGGCCTCCAATCGTCTTTTCATTTGTTTGTCTACTGTCCGTGATTCGCTTCCATAGGTCAGAATTGGTTCTATATAGCACCGATGAACTCTCTTTCTCATTTCTATTGACATAGATTTGTCGCATAAGATATTTATCATTTTCTGAAATGCTATTTTGGCCTGAGCTATTCTGCTTTTTATTTCTGTGGTGCATCTTCCAACCGATGTTATTATTGTGCCCAAGTATTTGACGCGTTCATTCAGACTGAGATCTTTCTTGTTGCTTTCTTTTACTATTATGTCTATCATTTCTTTAGTTCATTCTCTGTCTCTGCTATTAAGACTGTGCCATCCGCATATCGCAAATTATTTATGTTGTGACCGTTGACTTCAATTCCTTTTTTTGTCTACTATTGATCTCATGATGTGTTCGCTGTAAAGTGAAAATAAATTTGGTGACAGAACACAACCGTGTCTGACTCCTTGTTTTATATATTGGAATTGTCCTGTTTGGTTGCTAATTCGTATAGCTGCTGTTTGTTGCCAGTACATTTTTTTTAATGATTCGCAGATCGGTGTTTAACTTTTCCAGCATATTGATTATTTCCACATGCTTTACTTTGTCAAATGCTTTCGTGTAGTCTATAAAGCATATATATAGATTCTTCTTTACCTCTATAGATCTTTCTATCAATGTTCTTAAGATGTATATTGCATTATTGGTGCCCTTTCCTTCCACAAATCCACATTGTTCCTCACTTATTTCTGGTTTTATTTTGTTCCTTACACGTCTCATGATGATTCTTAGTAATATTTTAGTCATATGGCTCATGAGACTAATAGTGCGATGGTCTTCACAATCAGTGGCTCCTGACTTCTTCGGTATGGCTACAAAGATAGATTTTAGTAGATCTTCGGGTATGTGTCCAGTGTTATATATGTCATTGAGTAGTTTTGTTATGACTTGTACTCCCAGCTCTCCTAATGCATCTATCTCTGCGATTGTTATATTGTCAGGACCTTGAGCTTTGCCTCTTTTCATGTGTTGAATTGCGTCCTCCACTTCACTCTGCATTATTGGTGGTCCTGTATGTTTGTCTGAATTGTTTAGCTCTGGTCTTTCATCATCATAGAGTTGACTGATATATTCTGTCCATCTTTCCATTGTCTTCTCCCATTATTACATTTCTTATATATTATATTATATCACCAAGCGCTTTTCTCAGGCATCGCATCTCTGTAAAAAAAAAGTACCCCCCGTCACGCCAAGTGGCGTATAGGGAAATATGGTGTTAGTGACCCTATATTTTACAGACCTTCAGCACATGATTTTGGGGTAATGTGGTCGGTATTACGCCCGTGCTGCTTTACTTTCCCAGAAAAAATCCGGTACCCATTTAAGGCTGGGTGAACCCGGAGCCGTCGGTTGGGATCGAACCCACCTTGCCGGAGTAGTCCAGTTCACTAACCACTGAGCTATCGCGGCTCCCACTATTTTTAGGGAATTAGTAAAACCCAGGTGTCCTCGCCAGGGTACGAACCCCGGCTGTTGCCGTGGTAAGCCAACCGCCTATCGATTGCGCTAACCGGACACCCATCGCATCTCTGTGGTGATACGTTTTCTTGTATGCATAGATATCCTAATATTGGAAATTAGCTCTCTTCTTGCTTTGGTTTCTTTCACAACGTTTTCATTACTCTTCTTATCTGTCCATGGTATTCTCAACATTCTTCTGTAAAACCACACTCCAGTGATTTTCTTGTCTGTTGTCCTATTGTCCATGATTCACATCCAGATGTTAAGACTGGCTCTACATAACATTTAAGAACTCTTTTTCTTGTTTTCAAGATTATTCATTCTAGTTCCACTCAGCTACTATAAATTGGTGAAAAAAAAAAAAAAGTAAAGTACCCCCGTCACGCCAAGTGGAGTATAGGGAAATATGGTGTTAGTGACCCTATATTTTACAGACCTTCGGCACATGATTTTTGGTGTAATGTGGTCAGTATTACGCCCGTGCTGCTTTACTTTCCCAGAAAAAAATCCGGTACCCATTTAAGGCTGGGTGAACCCGGAAGCCGTCGGTTGGGATCGAACCCTACCCCTTGTCCGTGGTAGTCCAGTTCACTAACCACTGAGCTATCGCGGCTCCACTATAAATTGGTACCAGAAATATTCTGGAAGGAAAGGCAGCGAGGAAGAACACTGGCCGTCTCACCATATGATGTTTACACCTAGTACAATGACGTCATTAATACTTCATTACTTAACGACAGTTGCTATGTGAATATCTTGAACATTGATGATCATTCTGGAGATGGGGGTTGTTGTTTTAGTGTGTGGTGTTCTCTATTGACAGGTCACATGCTGGTCCCGTGTGTGGTAGGAGACAATGGATATTACTGCAAACAGTGCTCGGACAGTACGTTTCAGCCAAATGAGAATTGGATAAGTGATAAGTGCCGGCTGCGGTAAGTGTCGTGTCTTTGAGACTGTCTCATGTGTAAGTGTTGTGTCTTTGAGACTGTCTCATGTCTAAGTGTCGTGTCTTTGAGACTGTCTCACGCGTAAGTGTTAAGCCTTTAAGACTGTCTCATGTCTAAGTTTCGTGTCTGTGAGACTGTCTCACGTGTAAGTGTCAAGCCTTTGAGACTGTCTCATGTCTAAGTGTCGTGTCTTTGAGACTGTCTCACGCGTAAGTGTTAAGCCTTTGAGACTGCCTCATGTGTAAATGTCGTGTCTTTGAGACTGTCTCACGCGTAAGTGTTAAGCGTTTAAGACTGTCTCATGTCTAAGTTTCGTGTCTGTGAGACTGTCTCACGTGTAAGTGTCAAGCTTTTGAGACTTTTTCATGTCTAAGTGTTGTGTCTTTAAGACTGTCTCATGTGTAAGTGTCGTGTCTTTGAGACTGTCTCATGTGTAAGTGCTGTGTCTTTGAGACAGGCTCATTGTGTTTTAGTGTTGTATGTTCTAGACAGGTGTGTGAGTGTCATGTGATTGTGAATATCTCATCTTGTGTTAGTATCATGTCATTGTGAATATCTCATCTTGTGTTAGTATCATGTCATTGTGAATATCTCATCGTGTGTTAATGCCATATCATTGTGAATATCTCATCTTGTGTTAGTATCATGTCATTGTGAATATCTCATCGTGTGTTAATGCCATATCATTGTGAATATCTCATCTTGTGTTAGTATCATATCATTGTGAATATCTCATCTTGTGTTAGTATCATGTCATTGTGAATATCTCATCTTGTGTTAGTATCATGTCATTGTGAATATCTCATCTTGTGTTAGTATCATGTCGTTGTGAATATCTCATCTTGTGTTGGTATCATGTCATTGTGAATATCTCATCTTGTGTTAGTATCATATCATTGTGAATATCTCATCTTGTGTTAGTATCATGTCATTGTGAATATCTCATCTTGTGTTAGTATCATGTCATTGTGAATATCTCATCTTGTGTTTGTATCATACCATTGTGAATATCTCATCTTGTGTTAGTATCATATCATTGTGAATATCTCATCTTGTGTTAGTATCATGTCATTGTGAATATCTCATCTTGTGTTAGTATCATGTCATTGTGAATATCTCATCTTGTGTTGGTATCATGTCATTGTGAATATCTCATCTTGTGTTAATGCCATATCATTGTGAATATCTCATCTTGTGTTTGTGTCATGTCATTGTGAATATCTCATCTTGTGTTAGTATCATGTCGTTGTGAATATCTCATCTTGTGTTGGTATCATGTCATTGTGAATATCTCATCTTGTGTTAATGCCATATCATTGTGAATATTTCATCTTGTGTTTGTGTCATGTCATTGTGAATATCTCATCTTGTGTTAGTATCATATCATTGTGAATATCTCAACTTGTGTTAATGCCATATCATTGTGAATATCTCAACTTGTGTTAATGCCATAGCATTGTTAATATCTCAAAATTTGTTAATGCCATGTCATTGTGAATATCTCATCTTGTGTTTGTATCATATCATTGTGAATATCTCATCTTGTGTTAGTGTCATATCATTGTGAATATCTCATCTTGTGTTAGTGCCATATCATTGTGAATATCTCATCTTGTTTTAGTGCCATATCATTGTGAATATCTCATCTTGTGTTTGTATCATATCATTGTGAATATCTCATCTTGTGTTAGTGCCATATCATTGTGAATATCTCATCTTGTGTTTGTATCATATCATTGTGAATATCTCATCTTGTGTTAGTGCCATATCATTGTGAATATCTCATCTTGTGTTAGTGCCATATCATTGTGAATATCTCATCTTGTGCTAATGTCATATCATTGTGAATATCTCATCTTGTGCTAATGCCATATCATTGTGAATATCTCATCTTGTGCTAATGTCATATCATTGTGAATATCTCAGCTTGTGTTAATGCCATATCATTGTGAATATCTCATCTTGTGTTAATGTTATATCATTGTGAATATCTCATCTTGTGTTAATGTCATATCATTGTGAATATCTCAGCTTGTGTTAATGCCATATCATTGTGAATATCTCATCTTGTGTTAATGTCATATCATTGTGAATATCTCATCTTGTGTTAATGTCATATCATTGTGAATATCTCATCTTGTGCTAATGCCATATCATTGTGAATATCTCAGCTTGTGTTAGTGCCATATCATTGTGAATATCTCATCTTGTGTTAATGTCATATCATTGTATATCTCAGCTTTTGTTAATGCCATATCATTGTGAATATCTCAGCTTGTGTTAATGTCATATCATTGTGAATATCTCATCTTGTGTTAATGTCATATCATTGTGAATATCTCATTTTGTGTTAGTGCCATATCATTGTGAATATCTCATCTTGGGTTAGTGCCATATCATTGTGAATATATCATCTTGGGTTAGTGCCATATCATTGTGAATATCTCATTTTGTGTTAGTGCCATATCATTGTGAATGTCTCATCTTGGGTTAGTGCCATATCATTGTGAATATCTCATCTTGGGTTAGTGCCATATCATTGTGAATATCTTGTTCTTATGTTAGTGTAACGGGGGCTCATTACTTTTTTTTTATTGTTATTTATTATTTCTATATGTCCCGTTTGGTTATATAATTAGTTGTTACAATTGCTTTGTTATGTCCCGTTTGGTTATATAATTAGTTGTTACCATTGCTTTGTTATGTCCCGTTTGGTTATATAATTAGTTGTTACCATTGCTTTGTTATGTCCCGTTTGGTTATATAATTAGTTGTTACCATTGGTTTGTTATGTCCCGTTTGGTTATATAATTAGTTGTTACCATTGCTTTGTTATGTCCCCCTGCTGTCATTTAATTAATTCTACCTATTGCTTGAAACCGCGGTGGTTGAATCGTTAATGCACTCGCTACTAACCAGAAGGGTTGTGGTTCAAGTCCGAGATGTGCTGACATTATTTTCGGACCGACACCTCACCAGGGTATACACCCAGGCTGTGTGAGTACCTAGAGAGCTCTTGGGGCGTGTTGGCGGATAGACGTTATGCCGACCATGTCACCCATAAAAAGTACCGTTAGCCATTGAAAAATACGTGCTCTAGTAATTTCATAACTCCAACCCCCCCCCCCCCCCTCTCCCCCAACCCCCTTTTAGCGTTTGAATCGTAATGGAAATTTTTGTCCTGTTCTTTAAATACATCGGTTATTTTTTTTTTATTAATTTGTTTATACTTTTGGTTGAGTTTTGTTTGCTTTCATTAAATTCTTATTTAACATTTAGGGTATTATTGATGAATAGTAATAATAGTAGTGTAATAATAGTGGTAGTAATAGTAGTTAGTAGTAGTAATAATAGTAGCAGTTATAGTAGTATTAATAATAGTAGTAGTAATAATAGTAGTAGTAGTGATAATAGTAGCAGTAATAGTAGTAGTAATAATAGTAGTAGTAATACGAGTAGTAGTAGGAATAATAGTAGTAGGAAAAGTAGTAGTAATAATAGTAGCAGTAATAGTAGTTGTAATAATAGTAGTAGTAGTAGGAATAATAGTAGTAGGAATAATAGTAGTAGTAATAATAGTAGTAGTAATAGCAGTTAGTAGTAGTAATAATATTAGCAGTAATAATAGTAGTAGTAATAATTGTAGTAGTAATAATTGTAGTAGTAATAGCAGTTAGTAGTAGTAATAATAGTAGTAGTAATAATAGTAGTAGTAATAATAGTAGTAGTAATAGCAGTTAGTAGTAGTAATAATATTAGCAGTAATAATAGTAGTAGTAATAATTGTAGTAGTAATAATTGTAGTAGTAATAGCAGTTAGTAGTAGTAATAATAATTGTAGTAGTAATAATTGTAGTAGTAATAGCAGTTAGTAGTAGTAATAATAGTAGTAGTAATAATAGTAGTAGTAATAGCAGTTAGTAGTAGTAATAATATTAGCAGTAATAATAGTAGTAGTAATAATTGTAGTAGTAATAATTGTAGTAGTAATAGCAGTTAGTAGTAGTAATAATAGTAGTAGTAATAATTGTAGTAGTAATAATTGTAGTAGTAATAGCAGTTAGTAGTAGTAATAATATTAGCAGTAATAGTAGTAGTAATAATAGTAGTAGTAATAATTGTAGTAGTAATAATAGTAGTAGTAATAATTATAGTAGTAATAGCAGTTAGTAGTAGTAATAATATTAGCAGTAATAGTAGTAGTAATAATAGTAGTAGTAATTGTAGTAGTAATAATAGCAGTAGTAATAATAGCAGTAGTAATAATAGTAGTAATATAAATAGTAGTAGTGATAATTGTAGTAGTAATAGTAGTTAGTAGTAGTAATAATAGTAGCAGTAATAGTAGTAGTAATAATAGTAGTAGTAATAGTAGTGGCAATAATAGTAGTAGTAATAATAGCAGTATTAATAATAGCAGTAGTAATAGTAGTAGTAATAATAGTAGTAGTAATAGTAGTAGTAATAATAGTAGTAGTAATAGTAGTAGTAAGAGTAGTAGTAATATCAGCGAAAGTAGTCGAGAAGAAGAAAAAACAAATGTTGCGGTAATAGTAATAATTGTAGTAAAAGTAGTTTCACGTGTAGTTTCATCTTAGTAAATGTTGTAGGAGGGAGCCGCGATAGCTCAGTGGTTAGTGAACTGGACTACAAAGGAAAAGGGGTAGGGTTCGATCCCATCCGACGGCTTCCGGGTTCACCGAGCCTTAAATGGGTACCGGATTTTTTTTCTGGGAAAGTAAAGCAGCACGGGCGTAATACCGACCACATTACCCCAAAAATCATGTGCTGAAGGTCTGTAAAATATAGGATCACTAACACCATATTTCCCTATACGCCACTTGGCGTGACAGGGTTATTTTACTTTTTTTTTTTTTTTTTTACAAATGTTGTAGGAAGAGTAGCAGAAGAAGCTGAAAGAGAAAGAAAGAAAAATTAAGAAGGGATTAGAAGAAAAAGTGTGAGGGGACAAGAATAAAAATAAAAGAAATAGCAAATTGTGCCGGCATTAATCGCAATGAAGGGGAAAACGACTTGTTGAGTGAAAATACAGGAGTTGTACTTTCGTTGAACTGTCATTAATAAAAAAAATACAAATAAAACAAAAAGCTAATAACAAAAACAGACCATTCCAAGTAAAAAAACTCTATTTTTGAACCATCTCCATCCGTGTCACCTCACGGCTCATTGGCTCTTCAGCAGAAATAACGATAATGGCGACAAAGAGACGATTTAAACACACAATAGTAATTACAAATCTTCATTCTAACAATATTCACGCATTTTTAGCTAATTCTAAATTGCGTAATTTCAATTCCTGATACTTTTCAAACATATTTAAGCGCAATCATTCAGCCATTGATAAGGTACGTCTGGCTTATCATTCATTCGTCTTCCCTATTTTTAAACGTTCATATATAACTAAAAAATGCTATCATAGGCCTCATTCCTAGCATACACCCTGAAGACCTGTGAAGCTTATTAAGTAAATTTATTTTTACACGTTTTTACAAGACACCATGGAAATATATTTGTTTTCAAATCGATCTACGTCTTTTCAATAGCTGGCCATTTATTTTCCCTCGGGATTTTGTGTTAAACCTTCAGCAGTGATAAATTGTTTTCTTGTTGCCAGGAGACGCTTGTCAACAGGATAGATAACTCTAACGGATTGGATTTTTCCCGTGTAGCTGAGCTGACTAGCGTATGTGATTTCTCTTTGCAAAATTGCTACTTCCAGTTTGTTAAGTATTTTTGAAGGTCTTCAATTGCAGAGTTTAAACAGAATTAGTTCCTCCATGTTTTCGATCGTAAATATATTCCGTTCGTTACAATCTGTTTGCTAGTTAACAATTGTTTAATTATGAAATTAAAGACAGAAAGAGAACTCTGTTAAGCTAATCCAGTCTAGGTAATATATAATTTTTCATGATTGTATGTTTGTTATGTTGATGACCGTCAGCATATTTTTGTTTACTTTAATCATTCTTTGACGATATAATCAATTGTGTCTTTTTTGACATTATATCAGTTTTGTCATTCTTTGCCGTTACATCAATTTTGTCATTCTTTGCCGTTACATCAATTTTGTCATTCTTTGCCGTTACATCAATTTTGTCATTCTTTGACGTTACATCAATTTTGTCATTCTTTGACGTTAAATTAATTTTGTCATTCTTTGACGTTACATCAATTTTGTCATTCTTTGACGTTAATTAATTTTGTCATTCTTTGACGTTACATCATTTTTTCATTCTTTGAAGTTACATCAATATTGTCATTCTTTGACGTTACGTCAATTTTGTCATTCTTTGAAGTTACATCAATTGTGTCATTCTTTGAAGTTACATCAATTGTGTCATTCTTTGAAGTTACATCAATTTTGTTATTCTTTGACGTTACATCAATTTTGTCATTCTTTGACGTTACATCAATTTTGTCATTCTGTAATACTACACAAATATTATTCTTGGTGGCACTGCGCCAGTACCACTTTGCATTACCCTACATCACTACCACCTTTCATACCCTACATCACTACCACCTTTCATTACCCTACATTACCTCCACCTTTCATTACCCTACATCACCTCCACCTTTCATTACCCTACATCACTACCATATTTCATTACCCTACATCACATCACCTCCACCTTTCATTATCCTACATCAACTCCACCTTTCATTACCCTACATCACCTAAACCTTTCATTACCCTACATCACTGCCATCTTTCATTACCCTACATCAGCTCCACCTTTCATTACCCTACATCACCTCCACCTTTCATTACCCCACATTACCTCCACCTTTCATTACCCTACATCACCTCCACCTTTCATTACCCTACATCACCTCCACCTTTCATTACCCTACATCACTACCATATTTCATTACCCTACAACACTACCATCTTTCATTACCCTACATCACTACCATCTTTCATTACCCTACATCACTACAATATTTCATTACCCTACATCACTACCATATTTCATTACCCTACATCACTACCATATTTCATTACCCTACATCACTACCATATTTCATTACCCTACATCACCTCTACCTTTCATTACCCTACATCACTACCATCGTTCATTACCCTTCATCAGCGCGGTACCATCTGCGGCACACTGGCCATTTGTGGCCCGCGAGGCCCATTACGGTGGCCCGCAGAAATCTTCGACTGTTTTGATTAAAGAAATATAAACCAATGCCATCGTTAGTTGTAAAATTGTCCAAGTGAGACATTTAAAAAGTTCATCTTCTCCGCAGGTCCCATCGTTCCAACGATGCGAAGCTCTCTGTATTCGCGTAATGATCCAACGTAAAATTTGGAACTAGGGATCTCCTACAAAATCTGTCATTGTTATCTGCAACCTGTACAGCGGCCAAAATAACACTCAAGGCTGGTTCTCCAATGGTTTTTGGAGCCGAGATAGCTCAGTGGTTAGTGAACTGGACTACAAAGTACAAGAGGTCGAGTTCGATCCTGACCGACGGCTTCCGGGTTCATCCAGCCTTATATGGGTATTGGATTATTTTCTAGGAATGTAAAGCGGTACGGGCGTAATACCGACCACATTACCCCAAAAATCATGTGCTGAAGGTCTGTAAAAAAAAAATGATGGTCATTAACACCATAATCCCTATACGCCACTTGGCGGGACGGGGCTCTTTACTTACTTTACTTCTTCTTCTTTCCTTCCTCATTTGCCTTTCAGCGTCGAGGGGAGATATAATTTGCGGTCTTTTGCTCTTCTGTTCGCTCTGCTGCTGTTATGTTTCCTAGTGCTTCTAATATTCCGTCGACCCATCTTTTCCATGGTCGACCCTTGGGGTCTGGTGTTCTCACGTTTGTTGAAGACAAATAATAATAAATGAATATTATTATAGAGGGAAACATCCGAGGCGATAATCAGTGAATCAATTCAGAGGAAGAGGTATGTATACAGCACTCGGAAAAAATGACAAATAATCAACAACAGAAAAAAATATGGACCAAGGCAGGATCGTTTGTTGAAGGCTCGTTGTGTTGTGTTTTATTCTTTCTGCCTTGTCACGTGGCCAAACCAATTTATCTGTTGTTTCCTTATATATTCTATGGCGGGGGCTAGTCCTAGCTTTTTTCTCAGTTCTTCATTTCTGATCTTATCTCTCAGGCTGTTTCCTGTCATTCGTCTAACACATTTCATCTCTGTAGAGGTCATTTTTCTTATTGTTCTTGCATCTGGGGTCCAGGACTGGCATTGGTAGCACAACGTTGGGATGAAGATTGTATTGTATAGTGCTCGTTTTGCCTCCAGAGTTATTTCCTTGTTGGACAATAGTGGTGATAACTGTCCAATGATTTGACAAGCTTTGTTGCATCTTGATTCTATCTCTGCTGTTTGGGAATTATCGTTTGTCATTAGACTTCCTAGGTATTTGAATTCCTCTACTTGTTTAAGGTGTCTGCCTTTAACTTTACTTACATGTGACAGGTGATAATGCTTTCGACCAGACTAGACATTCCAGGGTCTTTTACAAAAACTTCACAAGAAAAAAAATCTTTCCGCAGATTCGATCAGAAACGCCATTATCGTGGGGGTGTGAACGCGGGTTTCGGCGGACGGCACGGGATTACTGGCCCTATGTGCGAAATTCCCCTTGCAATCTATCCAGTTGAGCGGAGTATCAAGGACGTGGAAGTGTAAAGAGAAATTCACCGACGAGGCCTCAGTGACCGTTAGCGACTTGAGAGACAAAACAAAATCGTTCGATTGACCTGCGTTTGACGAACTGCCAGACGCTGAAACAAAGCTACAATTAATGGGAGGGGCTATCTCATGATTGATAAATTCCTCTTGTTCGGCTATCAGCTATCGCTGCGCACATAGACATCATCATCATGTGCCATACCGGTTGGCGTAGGCGATCATGCCCCTCCACAATCTTCTATCTACAGTGCATCGTATCAGTTCTGTTGTTGACTGTTTTCCATGCCATGAAACCAAGCGATCCAGTATTTTCTCTCTTTGTCGTCCGCGATCTCTCTTTCCTTTTATTTTGCCAGTTGTAACCAAGTGTTCAAACTTTCCTTTTCTCATGATGTGCCCGAAAAATGTTGATTGCTTCTTTCTGATGTTTTTTAATGAGCTCCCTTTTTGTGTTGGCCTCTTTGAGAACTTCCTCATTGGTCTTTTTAGCTGTCCAGGGAACTTTCAACATTCTTCTGAGAAATCCCATCTCTGTGGCCTCTAATCGTCTTTTCATTTGTTTGCCTATTGTCCATGATTCGCTTCCATAGTTCAGAATTGGTTCTATATAGCACCGATGAACTCTCTTTCTCATTTTTATTGACATAGATTTGTTGTATAAGATATTTTTCATTTTCTGAAATCCTATTTTAGCCTGAGCTATTCTGCTTTTTATTTATGTGGTGCATCTCCCATCTGATGTAATTATTGTGCCCAAGTATTTGAAACGTACTTGTTTCAGATTTCTCTCGTTTATTTTTATGCTGCATGATGGTGGTGATTGTCATATAGACATAGCCTATGGTTATGGTTATGGAAGGCCCCGGTATCACTGCAAACGAATTAAAATCCATAATTGCTCAATCGCCAGTGCCAGTGGAATCATCCCAATTAATGTCTCATCTCTCAAACAAATAAAGGTAGCTGCAGTCCCATCATAGCAGTCTCAGCTCACGCCAAAAGACATAAGACGAAACCGCACAGAAGGTGAACACAGCCAACTATTCCCTGTGATACGATATCATCACTCATCGTAATTTAGACATTCAGAACATCTGTGGTTACGAATAAGTTTGAGGTCATCACCGGTTCTCCATAAGATTGGTCAATAAGACTCATCATCATCATCATCATCATCATCATCATCATCATCATCATCATCATCATCATCATCATGTGCCATACCGGTTGACGTAAGCGATCATGTCCTTCCACTATGTTGTATCTAAAGTGCATCGTATCAGTTCTGTTGTTGACTGTTTCCCATGCCATGACACCAAGCTGTCCAGTATTTTCTCTCTTTGTCGTCCGCGATCTCTGTGTTTGGCCCTCGTGAAGCAAAAGTGTGGACCACACTGCCCTACATCCCTACCATCTGCCATTATCTTACAATACCGCCATCTTTCATTATCTTACGACACAGTCATCTTTCATTACCTTACGTCATTACAATATTTCATTTTCTTACGTCACAACCATCTTTCATTATTTTACGTCACAACCATCTTTCATTATCTTACGTTGCTGCCATCTTTCATTACCTTACAACACTTCAATCTGTCATTATCTAACGTCAGAACCATCTTTCATTATCTTACGTCACTTACCATCTTTCATTATTTTACGTCACTACAATCTTTCATGATCTTATATTACTGGTATCTTTCATTACCTTAAGTCACTGTCACTGTCACCTTTCATTTTCTTACATCACTGTCATCTTTCGTTAGATCACGATACTACCATATTTCATTACCTTACGCCACTAACGACTGTCATTGCTTTACGCCACTACCATCCCTTCTTTCCCATTAAAAAAAAACCTACACTCTAATTTAACGGCTGTTGAGCTTAGAAGCCGGTCAGTCTGGAACAGAACAGGACCCTTTGTCCTCCATTGACCCCAATCATGGCTCTACCGCAGCTCCCATACACAACGCATAAACTAATCGTTAAAAAAGACGAGCCGAAAAGGGGACGAAGAACAGAAGAGTGGTTATAATAGCTCAGTCGCAGTGTTCCCTAGCGTTCGGCGTCTCATGGCAAGCCGCAGTGCCAGGGAGTACGGGTTCGGTCCTGCTTCGGACCATATATTGTTCTTTGTTTTTTTTCTTTCTGTTGTTGTTTATTTGTCATTTTTTCTGAGTGCTGTAGTACATACATCTTCCTCCTATGATTCCCTGAATTATCGCCTCGGAAGTTTCCCTCTATAATAATATCAATTTATTATTATTTGTCTCATGATTATAATAATGTTGGTGGTAATTGAGTATGTCCACTTTATGTGGCATATTGATTTTATTCTCAGTATTCCCTCCCTCTCTCTCCACACCTCTCTCTCTCTCTCTCTCTACACCTCTCTCTATCTCTATCTCTCTCTCTCTCTCTACACCTCTCTCTATCTCTCTCTCTCTACACCTCTCTCTATCTCTATCTCTCTCTCTCTACACCTCTCTCTATCTCTATCTCTCTCTCTCTACACCTCTCTCTATCTCTATCTCTCTCTCTCTACACCTCTCTCTATCTCTATCTCTCTCTCTCTCTACACCTCTCTCTATCTCTATCTCTCTCTCTCTCTCTCTACACCTTTCTCTCTCTCTCTACACCTCTCTCTATCTCTCTCTCTCTCTACACCTCTCTCTATCTCTATCTCTCTCTCTCTACATCTCTCTCTATCTCTCTCTACACCTCTCTCTAATCTCTATCTCTCTCTCTCTCTACACCTCTCTCTATCTCCACCTCTCTCTCTCTCTCTACACCTCTCTCTCTCTTTCTACAGCTCTCTCTATCTCTATCTCTCTCTCTCTCTCTCTCTACACCTCTCTCTCTCTCTCTATCTCACACACATAAACGCTAGAATACATGGATGCAAAAACCGGAAATTTCTCCCCCCAATTTTGGACATGCGCACACAAGATCACAAGCTCTCCACTGGACATCTCTTGTCAGTCCAGCCATTAAAGAGCCTTGAATGAGGTCATACAAAATGCATGGGCCAACCGACAGAACAAATTATGCGCGAAATTGAGTTATTGAACACAGACGATTGGATAGTTTTCTTGTGTTGTCAAGCAACGACATTATCCTGTCACACGAGTTCAGAAATTGGGAAAATATAGCGAACAATGAAGGAACAATCCTTGCAGATGTGTGTGTTTACTGTGTACAGGATAAAGATTACATGAGATTTGTGTTTGTATGGAGATATCAATCTTTGTCCTAGTTCATGTTCAAATTGATTAATTTGATGATATGAGCAAAGACAGGGCAGGAAATTATGTTTTAAAAAAATCCATGCAGGAGTGGCATATTGACAATGATCCGCATACGAGAAGTGAATTTGGATAGGGTATATTCTTCTGCTCTTTCTTCTTATTGGTCGTCATGTCCTTTCTCCTCTTCTCATTTTACTTCTCCTTTCTCTTATTTGACATTCTCGTCTCTGTTCTCTTCGTCTCCTTCTCCTACTTTCTCTTTTCTTTTTCTTCTTCTCCTTTATCTATTTCTCCTTTCTCTTTTCATCTTTCTTTCTCTTCTCCTTCTCCTTTCTCTTCACATCTTTCTTTCTCTTCTCCTCCTCCTTTCTCTTCTCATCTTTCTTTCTCTTCTCCTCCTCCTTTCTCTTCTCATCTTTCTTTCTCTTCTCCTCCTCCTTTCTCTTCTCCTCCTCCTTTCTCTTCTCATCTTTCTTTCTCTTCTCCTCCTCCTTTCTCTTCTCCTCCTCCTTTCTCTTCTCATATTTCTTTCTCTTCTACTCCTCCTTTCTCTTCTCATCTTTCTTTCTCTTCTCCTCCTCCTTTCTCTTCTCATCTTTCTTTCTCTTCTCCTCCTCCTTTCTCTTCTCCTCCTCCTTTCTCTTCTCCTCCTCCTTTCTCTCTCATCTTTCTTTCTCTTCTCCTCCTCCTTTCTCTTCTCCTCCTCCTTTCTCTTCTCATATTTCTTTCTCTTCTTCTCCTCCTTTCTCTTCTCATCTTTCTTTCTCTTCTCCTCCTCCTTTCTCTTCTCATCTTTCTTTCTCTTCTCCTCCTCCTTTCTCTTCTCATCTTCTTTTTTCTTCTCTCTCCTCCTTTCTCTTCTCCCCCTCCTTTCTCTTCTCTCCCTCCTTTCTCTTCTCCCCCTCATTTCTCTTCTCTCCCTCCTTTCTCTTCTCCCCCTCCTTTCTCTTCTCCCCCTCCTTTCTCTTTCTCTCTCTCCTTTTCTCTTCTCCCCCTCCTTTCTCTTCTCTCCCTCCTTTCTCTTCTCTCCCTCCTTTCTCTTCTCCCCCTCCTTTCTCTTCTCTCCCTCCTTTCTCTTCTCCCCCTCCTTTCTCTTCTCTCCTTCCTTTCTCTTCTCCCCCTCATTTCTCTTCTCTCCCTCCTTTCTCTTCTCCCCCTCCTTTCTCTTCTCTCCCTCCTTTCTCTTCTCTCCCTCCTTTCTCTTCTCCCCCTCCTTTCTCTTCTCCCCCTCCTTTCTCTTCTCTCCCTCCTTTCTCTGCTCCCCCTCCTTTCTCTTCTCCCCCTCCTTTCTCTTCTCTCCCTCCTTTCTCTTCTCCCCCTCCTTTCTCTTCTCCCCCTCCTTTCTCTTCTCCCCCTCCTTTCTCTTCTCTCCCTCCTTTCTCTTCTCCCCCTCCTTTCTCTTCTCTCCCTCCTTTCTCTTCTCCCCTCCTTTCTCTTCTCTCCCTCCTTTCTCTTCTCCCCCTCCTTTCTCTTCTCTCCCTCCTTTCTCTTCTCTCCCTCCTTTCTCTTATCCCCCTCCTTTCTCTTATCCCCCTCCTTTCTCTTATCCCCCTCCTTTCTCTTCTCTCCCTCCTTTCTCTTTTCTCCCTCCTTTCTCTTCTCCCCCTCCTTTCTCTTATCCCCCTCCTTTCTCTTCTCCCTCTCCTTTCTCTACTTCTCCTTTCTCTTATCCCCCTCCTTTTTCTTATCCCCCTCCTTTCTCTTATCCCCCTTCTTTCTCTTCTCCCTCTCCTTTCTCTACTTCTCCTTTCTCTTATCCCCCTCCTTTCTCTTCTCCCCCTCCTTTCTCTCTCTCCCTCCTTTCTCTACTTCTCCTTTCTCTTCTCCCCCTCCTTTCTTTTCTCTCCCTCCTTTCTCTTCTCCCCCTCCTTTCTCTTCTCTCCCTCCTTTCTCTTATCCCCCTCCTTTCTCTTATCCCCTCCTTTCTCTTATCCCCCTCCTTTCTCTTCTCCTTCTCCTTTCTCTACTTCTCCTTTCTCTTATCCCCCTCCTTTCTCTTCTCCCTCTCCTTTCTCTACTTCTCCTTTCTCTTATCCCCCTCCTTTCTCTTATCCCCCTCCTTTCTCTTCTCCCTCTCCTTTCTCTACTTCTCCTTTCTCTTATCCCCCTCCTTTCTCTTATCCCCCTCCTTTCTCTTCTCCCTCTCCTTTCTCTACTTCTCCTTTCTCTTATCCCCCTCCTTTCTCTTATCCCCCTCCTTTCTCTTCTCCCTCTCCTTTCTCTACTTCTCCTTTCTCTTATCCCCCTCCTTTCTCTTATCCCCCTCCTTTCTCTTCTCCCTCTCCTTTCTCTTCTCCCTCTCCTTTCTCATCTTCTCATTTCTTTTCTCTTTCATTCTCTACATATTATTATCCATTATCTTCTCTTTCTTCTTTCTTTTATTTTCCATCTTCTCCTCTCGTTTCTCTTCTCCCCCTTTCTCATCTAATTTCTCTTCACCTCCTTTCTTGTCATCACCTTTCTCTGTATACCCTTTTTATTTATCATCTTTCTCTCCGTCTCCTACATGTTCTCCTACATGTTCTCCTACATTAGCACTTTTCATCGTTAGACGTTAAAAGATCATTCAATCGAGGTGGATACGCTGTGATGTAATTTACAGGAAGTCGCGAAATCTTTGACCCAAACATATCCGCCTTCGGCACGGCGCTTTTGACTACCGGTTTGCCTTTCCTCTCAGAAACTGGAGGTGAAGGCGCGCCTAACAGCACCAGAGCTGGAAGTTGTCAGCGACCCACAGCTGATGGCTTGCGCCAGGATCGGTGAACCAAAACCATCATGACCCTGCTCCACCTCTCCGCGGTGCCTCCAGTAACAGACTAACCTGTCTAGTCTGGCCAAGAGTGCAGGGATCGAAGAGGGAAGACAAACCCGGTACTCAAAAATGTCGTGCTGAAGTCGGATGTGTTGGGCCGAGAGGCGCAAATATAACAGTTATACTGCAAATCGCAACACAACGCAGACACGTCCACTACATCCTTGTAAGGGCGGATGATGAAGAGGAATATTCTAGTCTACCACGATACTCTAGAATACTTTAGTCATCGGGCGAACGCAACCAACCACCAGAACCCCCCCCCCCCAACTCGCGTGACCAGAGAGATAAGTCTGTTTCAGTGAGGTTCGAGTCATGAGATGTTCCGGTGTCATGGCGGCTACGTGTTCCTCGTTTTTATGGATCGAGTGCCATCTCCGCAACGAAGGTTGGCTACCATGGAGCACCATTCTGCTCTGTCTCTTGCTTTGATGGTGCAGGTTGTCATAAGCTGGTTTATCCATCTTTTGATGTTACTCGTTCATGTTAGTCTTCGTCTGCCTCTTTTATCTTGTATTTTCCCCTCCAGGATTACTTTTAGTAGAGTGTTGTGTCTTTTAAATGACAGACATAAAAGTAAAAGAAAGCAACAAGAAAGGTCTCAGTCTGAATAGTAAGAAAACAGAAGTAATGGTTATATCGAAGAAACAATCACCACCATCATGCAACAACAAAATAAACGAGACAAATCTGAAACAAGAGCAACGTTTCAAATACTTGGGCACAATAATAACATCGGATGGAAGATGCAACACAGAAATAAAAAGCAGAATAGCTCAGGTCAAAATAGCATTTCAGAAAATGAAAAATATTTTATGCAACAAATCAATGTCAATGGAAATGAGAAAGAGAGTTCATCGGTGCCATATAGAACCAATTCTGACCTATGGAAGCGAATCATAGACAGTAGACAAACAAATGAAAAGACGATTAGAGGCCACAGAGATGGGATTTCTCAGAAGAATGTTGAAAGTTCCCTGGACAGTTAAAAAGACCAATGAGAAAGTTCTCAAAGAGGCCAACACAAAAAGGGAGCTCTTAAAAAACATCAGAAAGAAGCAATCAACATTTTTTGGGCACATCATGAGAAGAGGAAAGTTGGAAAACTTGGTTACAACTGGCAAAATAAATGAAAAGAGAGATCGCGGACGACAAAGAGAGAAAATACTGGATAACTTGGTGTCATGTCATGGAAAACAGTTAACAACAGAACTGATACGATGCACTGTGGATAGAAGATTGTGGAAGGACATGATCGCCAACGCCAACCGGTACGACACATGATGATGATGATGTGTCTTTTAACATGGCCCCAAAATCTCATTTGTCTAGTTTGAATTGTGCTTAGTAGTTCTCTTTTCATTGCTGATATATTTAAATGAAATCAGCCTATGACAACCTGCATCATCAAAGCAAGAGACAAAGCGGTATGGCGCTCCATGGTAGCCATCCTTTGGTGCGGAGACGGCACTCAATAAGGATGATGAGAGAGTACCACGTGAAGGTGGGGGGATTTAATTTTAATCAGTTCTGGGTCGTTGATCATTAATACGAGCAGTTAGCTATAAGTTCCTCACAGCTTCCAGTTCTGGCAAAGTTGTGGGACGTAGAACCTGTGATTTAGTCGCTATGGGTGATATCCCATGTCTGTTGCGTGATTTGGTCGCTATGTGCGGTATCCCATGTCTGTTGAGTGATTTGGTCGCTATGGTGGTGTCCTATGTCTGTTGCGTGATTTGGTTCGCTATGTGCGGTATCCCATGTCTGATTCGTGATTTGGTCGCTATGGGTGGTGTCCTATGTCTGTTGCGTGATTTGGTCGCTATGGATGGTGTCCCATGTCTGTTTCGTGATTTGGTCGCTATGGGTGGTGTCCTATGTCTGTTGCGTGATTTGGTTCGCTATGTGCGGTATCCCATGTCTGTTGAGTGATTTGGTCGCTATGGGTGGTGTCCCATGTCTGTTTCGTGATTTGGTCGCTATGGGTGGTATCCCATGTCTGTTGAGTGATTTGGTCGCTATGGGTGGTGTCCCATGTCTGTTGCGTGATTTGGTTGCTATGGGTGGTATCCCATGTCTGTTTCGTGATTTGGTCGTTATGGGTGGTGTCCCATGTCTGTTGCGTGTTTAGGATTCTCTGTTAAATTCAAGAACAAAGACAGCCTATGTCCAGCCGCCAGGAGTCGATCGAGTTAAAGAGTTTTTAATAATTTTTTTTTTTTTCGGATAGACAGTTTTTAGTTTTATCCTGATAGAGTTTTTTTTTTTAGTTTTAGCCGTATAGACAGTTTTTTTAGTTTTAGCCGTATAGACAGTTTTTAGTTTTAGCCTGATAGAGAGTTTTTAGTTTTAGCCTGATAGAGAGTTTTTTTTTAAGTTTTAGCCGTATAGACAGTTTTTAGTTTTAGCCGTATAGACAGTTTTTAGTTTTAGCCTGATAGAGAGTTTTTAGTTTTAGCCTGATAGAGAGTTTTTTTTAGTTTTAGCCGTATAGACAGTTTTTAGTTTTAGCCGTATAGACAGTTTTTAGTTTTAGCCTGATAGAGAGTTTTTAGTTTTAGCCTGATAGAGAGTTTTTTTTTTAGTTTTAGCCGTATAGACAGTTTTTAGTTTTAGCCAGATAGAGAGTTTTTTTTTTAGTTTTAGCCGTATAGACAGTTTTTAGTTTTAGTCGGATGTAGAGTTTTTAGTTTTAGCTGGATAGAGATTTTTTTTTAGTTTGAGCCGGATAGATTGTTTTTAGTTTTAGTCGGATAGACAGTTTTTAGTTTTAGCCAGATAGAGAGTTTTCTTATAGTTTTAGCCGGATAGACAGTTTTTAGTTTTAGCCAGATAGAGAGTTTTTTTTTTAGTTTTAGCCGGATAGACAGTTTTTAGTTTTTAGCTGGATAGATAGTTTTAAGTTTTAGCCGGATAGTTTTTTTTTAGTTTTAGCCGGATAGACAGTTTTTAGTTTTAGCCGGATAGAGAGTTTTTAGTTTTAGCCGGATAGACAGTTTTTAGTTTAGCAGGATAGTTTTTTTTTTTAGTTTTAGCCAGATAGACAGTTTTTAGTTTTTACTGGATAGATAGTTTTTTGTTTTAGCCGGATAGAGAGTTTTTTTAAATAGTTTTAACCGAGAGTTTTTTTTTTTTTTGCTTTAACCGAATAGTTTGTTTTTAGTTTTAACGGATAGAGGGGTGTTTTTTTAGTTTTAACGGAATGAGAGGTTTTTTTTAGCTTTAACGGATAGAGAGGTTTTTTTTTTTAGTTTTAACGGATAGAGAGGTTTTTTCTAGTTTTAACCGAAAGAGAGTTTTTTTTTTAGTTTTAACCGAATTGATTTTTTTTTTTAGTTTTAACGGATAGAGGGGTTTTTTTTTTAGATTTAACGGATAGAGAGGTTTTTTTTTTTAGTTTTACGGATAGAGAGGTTTTTTTTTAGTTTTAACGGATAAAGAGGTGTTTTTCTAGTTTAACCGAAAGAAAGTTTTTTTTAGTTTTAATCGAATAGAGAGTTTTTTTTTTTTTTTAGTTTTAATCGAAAGAGAGTCTTTAATTGAATTCGGATTGGTAGTTTTATTTTTATTTTTTATTTTAATCCAGAGAGTGTTTAATGTAATCCAGAGAGTGTTTAATTTAATCCAGAGAGTGTTTGTTTAATGTAATCCAGAGAGTGTTTAATGTAATCCAGAGAGTGTTTAATTTAATCCAGAGAGTGTTTAATTTAATCTAGAGAGTGCTTAATTTAATCCAGAGAGTGCTTAATTTAATCCAGAGAGTGTTTAATTTAATCCAGAGAGTGTTTAATTTAATCCGGATAGAGAGTTAAAATGTAATCCAAATTGAGAGTATTTTAAAACCCTCCCACCCCCCAACTCCTTTTGCCCCCCGCCTCCCCCACCCCCACCTCTAAAAAAAAAACAAAAAAATAAACAAAAAAAGACTGTTGACCCATGATTCCAACCATGTATTACATGCAGCGTTCATGTTCATCAGTGAAATATAGTTACTTATCATTTAACTCACTTTTTAATAATAACATCAGATGGGAGATGAACCACAGAAATAAAAAGCAGAATAGCTCAGGCCAAAATAGCATTTCAGAAAAGAAAAATATCTTATGCAATAAATCTATGTCAATAGAAATGAGAAAGAGAGTTCATCGGTGCTATATAGAACCAATTATGACCTATGGAAGCGAATCATGGACAGTAGACAAACAAATGAAAAGACGATTAGAGGCCACAGAGATGGGATTTCTCAGAAGAATGTTGAAAGTTCCCTGGACAGATAAAAAGACCAATGAGGAAGTTCTCAAAGAGGCCAACACAAAAAGGGAGCTCTTAAAAAACATCAGAAAGAAGCAATCAACATTTTTCGGGCACATCATGAGAAGAGGAAAGTTGGAATACTTGGTTACAACTGGCAAAATAAAAGGAAAGAGAGATCGCGGGCGACAAAGAGAGAAAATACTGGATAGCTTGGTGTCATGGCATGGAAAACAGTCAACAACAGAACTGATACGATGCACCGTAGATAGAAGATTGTGGAGGGACATGATCACCTACGCCAACCGGTATGGCACATGATGATGATCATTTAACTCATGTAAGTAAAAACTAGAAATTAGGCTACATACAAAAATAAAAATTTTCCAACTCAAATGTTAAGTCGCAGCTATTATGTGGCTGTGAAACATGGAGAACAACAAAATTTACAATCATGAAGATACCGACTTTCATTAATGGATGCTTAAGCAGAATAAAAGTATAGAAATGGCAGGACAAAATCACTAACATAGAATTATGGAAATGTACCAGTCAAACACCAGTGGATAGAGAGATACAGCGAAGACGATGGCGCTGGATAGGACACACACTACGGAAGCCAATTGAGAGTATTACACAACAGGCCTTTTTTGGAATCCCCAGGGAAAAGACAAAGAGGATGACCAATGAATTCTTGGAGAAGACAGACAGAAGCAGAGATGAAGATGATGGGGAAGACATGGAATGATCTTAAAAGAATGGCAAGAAACAGAACGACTTGGAAAGTGTTTGTTGAAGACCTATGCTCCACTGGAGCAAAAAAGGTAGAAGAAGAAGAAGTAAAAAGTATGTCAGACAACCTCTGGCGTATCTTTCCCCCTGCGCTCACAGTTGGCAGTTGCCACACACTCTCAGTGCGATAGACTCATCAGTTACACTCACTGTCCGATAGACGTGTCAGCAATAGCTGCATCTCCCTTTTATCAATATTTATGGTCTCCCCCTAATGATATCTTCGCGACCAATGCATGCCATGTATGAATTGTCGCAAACCTACAGCGTTTGTTGCTTGTTTATTGTTTGTTTATTGTGTGTTGCTTGTTTGAGGTTGTTGCTTGTTTGTTGTTTGTTACTTGTTTATTGTTTATGTTTGTTGCTTCTTCATTGTTTGTTGCTTGTTTTTTGTTTATTGTTTGTGTATTGTTTGTTGCTTGTTTGTTGCTTGTTTATTGTTTGTTGCTTGTTTATTGTTTATTGCTTGTTCTTTATTTGTTGCTTGTTTATTGTTTGATTATTGATTTTTTTGTTTGTTGATTGTTTATTGTTTGTTGCTTGTTTATTGTTTATTACTTGTTTATTGTTTGTTTATTGTTTTCTTTTACTTGTTTGTTGCTTCTTTATTGTTTGTTTGTTGTTTGTTGCTTGTTTATTGTTTGTTGCTTGTTTATTGTTTGTTGCTTGTTTTTTGTTTGTTTCTTGTTTATTGCTTGTTTATTGTTTGTTTATTGTTTTTTGCTTGTTTGTTGCTTGTTTTTTGTTTGTTGCTTGTTTATTGCTTGTTTATTGTTTGTTTATTGTTTTTTGCTTGTTTGTTGCTTGTTTTTTGTTTGTTGCTTGTTTATTGCTTGTTTATTGTTTTTTGCTTGTTTGTTGCTTGTTTATTGTTTATTACTTGTTTATTGTTAATGGTTTGTTGCTTGTTTGTTGTTTGTTGCTTGTTTGTTGTTTGTTGCTTGTTTATTGTTTTTTTAATTGTTTGTTGCTTCTTTATTGTTTGTTTGTTGTTTTTTGCTTGTTTATTAATTTGTTGCGTGTTTATTGTTTGTTGTTTGTTTTTTGTGTGTTGCTTGTTTATTGCTTGTTTATTGTTTATGGTTTTTTTGTTGCTGCTTGTTTATTGTTTGTTGCTTGTTGCTTGTTTATTGTTTGTTTCTAGTTATAAAAATATAACATATTCATACACTTCGTTAGATCCCAAGATATAACGTGTTCATACACTTCGTTAGTTCCCAAGATATAACGTGTTCATACACTTCGTTAGTTCCCAAGATATAACGTCTTCATACACTTCGTTAGTTCCAAGATATAACATGTTCATACACTTCGTTAGTTCCCAAGATATAACATGTTCATACACTTCGTTAGTTCCCAAGATATAACATGTTCATACACTTCGTTAGTTCCCAAGATATAACATGTTCATACACTTCGT
The DNA here is from genome assembly GCA_032433765.1 of Megaustenia siamemsis. Classification (NCBI taxonomy): domain Eukaryota; kingdom Metazoa; phylum Mollusca; class Gastropoda; order Stylommatophora; family Ariophantidae; genus Megaustenia; species Megaustenia siamemsis. The sequence goes on from JAVIAB010000104.1 coordinate 7,801,144, forward strand.
TAGTTCCCAAGATATAACATAATAATAACAGAGAATAAAATCAGAAAACACCCCAACTTGCGTGACGTTTCCAGCTTTGCGAGCAGGGACTGTGTGGGTACTGACACCGACCCTCTATAGCTCCTGTAGCTGCAGAGTTGAACTTGTTCAAACATCTATCTATCTATGTATTCTCCTTTCGAGCCGAAGACGGCACATAGGGCAGAACCACAATCTCAAAAACAGAAACCTTGCATGCCAAAATGGCACATATTGCAGAGATCACTGCTTCTAAAATCTATTGTCTGTTTCCATAACAATACTTTTTACAATGACAGCTTGTCAAGCCATCGATCAACCTCCTTAGTCGCCTCTTACGACATGCCTGGAAGATCACAGTGTCACTATTCTTTACTTCCCTCATAATGAAGCCCGGTAACACACGGGAATGTTCAAACATAGAGGAATGGAAATTCTCTCAAATTTAGCATTCGCATGGGTGTGTTTGATTGGCTGTATGGCATGGCGTATTGTTGTTGTTGTTGTTGTCCCTTTTTGGAATCCCCATGGGAAATGACAAGAGAAAGACAAAAGAATTCTCGGAGAAGACAGATGGAAGCAGAGATGAAGGTGATGGGGAAGACATGGAATGATCTTGTTGTTGTTGTTGCGTTTGCCTGCTTTCAACTCTGACGAAGTCCCTAGAGACTAGGAACTGAATTTGCGTGTTAATCCATTTTTCCCTAGCAGCCGTGTGCACAGGGGTCCCTCGCCGCACAGGCAGATAACACCGATTTCGGAGGTACTCATGTTTTTTCCGTCGATAAGTAACTGACGTCTCAAGCCGGGCCCCGCTGCTGAGACCAGGGGTGGTTGCCGCAGAGAGAAATCATAATAAAAATCCCAACCGATGTAGCCGAGATTTGAACCCACAACCTCTCTGTCCCGAGGCCGGCGTCTTGCCTCAAGACCAACCAGTCACCCATGGACTTGGAATATGGGTCTCGGCTGTGATCCCGTTAGTGCATTCGTCTGTTAACCACATGGCACTGGTTCGATTTAGGGATCCACGATAGCTCAATGGTTAGTGAACTGGACTACAAAGGACAAGGGGTAGGGTTCGATCCCACCCGACAGCTTCCAGGTTCACCCAGCCTTAAATGGGTACAGGATTGTTTTCTGGGAAAGTAAAGCGGCACGGGGTAATACCGACCACATTACCCCAAAAATCATGTGCTGAAGATCTGTAAAATTTATGGTCATTAACACCATATTCCCTACACGCCACTTGGCGTGACGTGGGTACTTTACTCTTTTTTTAAAACTGGTTCGATTTCCAACAGCAATGAGTTGCCCTGATCGTTACACATTTGGGACAACCCTAGACATAAAATGTTACAACTATTTGTTTTATGTGGAGAGAGTAGGACGGCATGACGTTATACTGACCACATCGCACGTAAATATTGTGATTATAGTCATACACAAACACATTACACCGTTTGCTCGTATATGTGTGAAGTAAATATAACGTGTGTTACGTGACATATGTTAATTTGTAGGTTAGTGAAGTAGAAATAATAGGAACTCATAGATAAAGTAAAGTAAAGAGCCCCCGTCACGCCAAGTGGCGTATAGGAAATATGGTGTTAGTGACCATAAATTTTACAGACCTTCAGCATATGATTTTTGGGGTAATGTGGTCAGTATTACGACCGTGTCGCTTTACTTTCCCAGAAAAAATCCGGTACCCATTTAAGGCTGGGTGAACCCAGAAGCCGTCGATTGGGATCGAACCCTACACCTTGTCCTTTGTAGTCCAGTTCACTAACCACTGAGCTTACGCGGCTAACTCATAGATAAAGATAACAATAATGAAGATGATGATTATGGTGTTGGTAATGTTGTTAACGATTATAATGATTATGTTGATTATGATGATGATGATGATGATGATAATAATAGTGATAAAAATGATGATGATGATAATAATAGTGATAAAAATGATGATGATGATAATAATAGTGATAAAAATGATGATGATGATAATAATAGTGATAAAAATGATGATGATGATGATAATAATAGTGATAAAAATGATGATGATGATAATAATAGTGATAAAAATGATAATTATGATGATGATGATGATAATAATAGTGATAAAAATGATAATTACGATGACGATGATGATGATGATAATAATAGTGATAAAAATGATGATTATGATGAACTCATCTTGCAAGGGATCGATTTATACTTTAAGTTGAGTCGATGAAGAGAGCCAATCTGCGATGTAACCATGTCCATTTATCGCCAAACCACCACGCTACCGACGTTTCGGCAAGTACCCATCACTTTAATAACGTAAATGTTGTGACCAGGGCACAGAGTCCACCCTGGTCCAGGAATTCATAGAAGAATGTTTTCTTTTGCCGTTTAAGAAGAGAATGTTTTCATTTGCGGTTTGAGAAATGAATGTTTTCATTTGTGATTTGAGAAAAGAATGTTTTCATTTGTGGTTTGAGACAAGAATGTTTTCATTTGTGGTTTGAGAAAGAATGTTTTCATTTGTGGTTTGAGAAAAGAATGTTTTCATTTGTGGTTTTAGAAAAGAATGATTTCATTTGTGGTTTTAGAAAAGAATGTTTTTCTAATCATGGATCGAATTATGTCTAAGTGAGCGTGCGAAACCTGCTGTAGGCTTCTCTCATTACAGCGGTAATGACGATCGATCTAGCGTGATTAATCTATAATTGTATGTCATATTGATTTTCTTGTATTCCCATTGTTGTAGTGCTGTGTTCTTAACAGTTCTTAGAATATCGATCATAAATATGTGGTTTTGGGTTAGTACGAAAACATTGATCTTGAAACAACATATGGATTTAGGAGATGTGTTTCCATAGAGACGAGACATGCTGGATGCCATCATGATGTGTTTCCATAGAGACGAGACACGCTGGATGCCATCATGATTTGTTTCCATTGAGATGAGACACGCTGGATGCCATCATGATGTGTTTCCATAGAGACGAGACACGCTGGATGCCATCATGATGTGTTTCCATAGAGACAAGACACGCTTGATGCCATCATGATGTGTTTCCATAGAGACGAGACACGCTGGATGCCATCATGATTTGTTTCCATAGAGACAAGACACGCTTGATGCCCTCATGATGTGTTTCCATAGAGACGAGACACGCTGGATGCCATCATGATGTGTTTCCATAGAGACAAGACACGCTTGATGCCATCATGATGTGTTTCCATAGAGACGAGACACGCTGGATGCCATCATGATGTGTTTCCTTAGAGACGAGACACACTGGATGCCATCATGATGTGTTTCCATAGATTCGAGACACGCTGGGTGCCATCATGATGTGTTTCCATAGAGACGAGACACGCTGGATGCCATCATGTTGTGTTTCCATAGAGATGAGACACGCTGTTTGCCATCATTCTCTCACTCTGTATCCTGGGAACCATGTGTTGGCAGTAGAACGACCTAGATGATAAGATAATACTCAAAACCTACAAGTGGATATCAAAGCTGAGGGAATAGACCTGGAGACATTTCAGAACTACAACTACCTTGGACATACTATAACCAGTGATGGAAAATGCACAACTGAAATATACAAAAGAATAGGAATGGCAAAAAGTAATTTTAATGCCATGAAAAATATATTAACATCAAAACAAATAACGCCAGGGCTATTGGTTATTGGTTATGGAAGGCCTCGGTATCACTGCAAACGAATTAAAATCCACAATTGCTCAACCGCCCGTGCCAGTGGAATCATCCGAATTGCTAACTCATCTCCCAAACAAAGAAAGGTAACTGTAGTCCCCATCGTAGCAGTCTCAGCACAAGCCAAAAGACATAAGGCGAAACCGCGCAGAAAGTGAACACAGCCAACGGTTCCCTGTCATACGATATCATCATTCATCGTAAACAAGCGGAATATCGAAACAGGATCAAAACGGATGAGACACACAGCTCGCGGCCGCCTATCCACCATATATCATGGAAGTTCACGTCCTCCCGAAAATGATGATCGTCATATCGAGAACAAAAAATGTGTATCGCTTGATGATGTTAGGACGTTCTTGACACCAACCGAACATATAAACACACAGTCGTCGAATTATCCCCGTCACAAATCAAACAACAGACCCTACGGTTAGCGTACAACGAACGAAAACACGGTGCAAATTCCCCAGAGGAAAATCTTCGGTCGACTTGACGGAGCAATCCATTAATGCGTTTCAGCAATTAAATATCTTGCGTCAAAGAATTCCAACGTCGGCCATTGAACAGCACTCAATGTGACGTAAACCGCATGTCAACACTAGACGGTGAAGGTCGCTTTTACAATACTTGACTTGTCAAAAAGAAACATTGATGTATGTACTCGGCGTCGCAGATTTGTCCACTTCGTCGGCGCAGATTTGCTAAGTAGAACATCATTTTGACTTCAACACAGAAAATTGCAACCAGAGAGCCGAAATTAATCAAACCCCAGATGCATTGTCTGCAGCGATCGAGAGAACGTGAAGCGTTCCACCATTTTGAAACGGAAGTCCCCAGGGCTATAACTAAGAATAGCAAAATGTTACATCTTCTCAACATTCCTGTCTGGTGCAGAAACATGGACATTAAACAAGAAAACATAACGTAAAACTGAATCCTTTGACATGTGGATTTATAGAAGAATAGCTAGAATTAGATGGAAATAAAAGAAAACAAATAATGAAGTCTTAAAACAACTACAAATGAAAAGTGAACTACTAAACACAGTTAAAACAAAACAAATGATAATTTTGGGGCATGTTAGAAGACACAGCAGGTTACTAAAAGTAATTTTAGAAAGGAAATACAGGGTAAAAGAGGCAGAGGTAGCCCAAGACCAACATGGACGAGTAACATGAAAAGATGGACAAGTCAGCCTATGACAACCTGCAACATCAAAGCAAGAGACAGAGCAGAATGGCGCTCCATGGTAACCAACTTTTGATGCGCAGACGGCACTCGATGATGATGATGAGAACGGCATATGTCAGTACGTGTGACCAGTACGTTCATGACAGCCAGTGTCTTCTTCTTTCATTCCTCATTAGCCTTTCAACGTTTAGGGGAGATATAGTTTGTTCTTCTTTCCGCATTTTTTATCCCTTTATGTCCACAGAAATGTCAGGATAGAAACAAATATGTTTCTATTTCTTTCTTTCTTTTTCTTTCTTGCTCTCATTTTCTTTCTTTCTCTTTCTTTCTGTGTTTTTCCTTTTTCTTTTCCTTCTTACTTACTTTCTTTCTTTCTTCCATTATCTTTCTGTCTTTCTTTCTTTCTTTATCTGTCTTTCTCTTTCATTCTTTTCGTTCGTTATTTCTTTCTTTCTCTTTCCTACTTTCTCTTTCTTTCTTTATTTCTTTCTTTATTTCTTTCTTTATCTTTCTCTTTCTTTTTCTTTCTTACTTTCTTTCTTTAATTCTTTCTCTTTCTTTTCTTCCTTTCTTTCTTTTTTCTTTCTTTATTTCTTTCTTTTTCTTTCTTTATTTATTTCTGTTGATATTTGCCTTTTCAGCGTTTAGTAGAAGAATACTTTACGATCTTTCACATTTTGTGTGATGTGGTTTCTGTGTTGACCTAAGCTTCACATATTAACGTAAATTTATTTCTCTACCCTCTTGCTACGTCCTGCACCCTTCAAAGACCTCCCTTTTTCTTTACCATTCTACTTTGTTTTTTTTTCTTCTAAATTACCAATAATGTTCAAACTTGTAGACCATTACCGCAGGTCGCTACCTGTTCGAATATAAAGCATGATATCAATCAAAGTCAGACCCACATGACGCAGTCAAAGTTAGACTCACATGATGCAATCAAAGTCAGACCCATATGATCCATTCAAAGTCAGACTCACATAACCCAATCAAAGTTAGATCCACATAACGCAATCAAAACGTCAGACACAGATTACCCAATGAAAAGGTCAGACACACATGACCCAATCAAAGGGTCAGACACACATGACCCAATCAAAGTTAGACCCACATAACCCAATCAAAAATTCAGACACACATGACCTAATCAAAGTTAGACCCACATAACCCAATCAAAGTTAGACCCACATAACCCAATCAAAATGTCAGACACACATGACCTAATCAAAAAGTCAGACACACATGACCCAATCAAAGTTAGACCCACATAACCCAATCAAAAAGTCAGACACAAATGACCCAATCAAAAAGTCAGACACACATGACCCAATCAAAAAGTCAGACACATATGACCCAATCAAAAAGTCAGACACAAATGACCCAATCAAAAAGTCAGACACAAATGACCCAATCAAAAAGTCAGACACACATGACCCAATCAAACAAGTGAAAAGAATGAACTAAAGTCTGATATCCCAGCTGACAAAGGGGCACAATCTTGTCGATCAAAAACTGAAGGGAAATAATCCATGGCACTAGCCAAACTACTAGAACGAAGGAAGAAAAGTGTGTGTGTGTGTGGTGGGGGGGGGGGGGGGGTGTATAGATGGGTAGATTGGTAGGTGGGTGGGTAGGTAGGACGAAAAGCAGGAAGGAAGAAAATAACTCATATCATCATCAAGCATCATGCCTGCTGGCGTAGGTGATCATATCTCTCCACAACTTTCGATCTCGACAGTTACTTATCATTTCTGTTGTTGACCTTCTGCCAAGCCATTCTCTTAAGCTGTCTGGTATCTTTTCTCTTTGCTTCTCTCTATCTCTTCGTCCCTCAATTTTCCAAGTTGTTACAATATATTCCAGCTGTCCTCTTCTCATTCATCATCATCATGTACCATACCGGTTGGCGTAGGCGATCATATCCTTCCACAATCTTCTATCTACAGTGAATCGTATCAGTTCTGTTGTTGACTGTTTTCCATGCCATGACACCAAGTTATCCAATATTTTCTCTTTTTGTCGTCCGCGATCTCTCTTTCCTTTTTTTTTGCCAGTTGTAACCAAGTATTTCAACTTTCCTCTTCTCATGATGTGCCCGAGAAATGTTGATTGCTTCTTTCTGATGTTTTTTAGGAGCTGCCTTTTGTGTTGGCCTCTTTGAGAACTTCCTCATTGGTCTTTTTAGCTGTCCATGGAACTTTCAACATTCTTCTGAGAAATCCCATCTCTGCGGCCTCTAATCGTTTTTTCATTTGTTTGTCTACTGTCCATGATTCGCTTCCATAGGTCAGAATTGGTTCTATATAGCACCAATGAACTCTCTCACTTCTATTGACATATATTTGTTGTATAAGATATTTTTCATTTTCTGAAATGCTATTTTGGCCTGAGCTATTCTGCTTTTTATTTCTGTGTTGCATCTCCCATCTGATGTTATTATTGTGCCCAAGTATTTGAAACATTGCACTTGTTTCAGATTTGTCTCGTTTATTTTATGCTGCATGATGGTGGTGATTGTTTCTTCGATATAACCATTACTTCGGTTTTCTTACTATTCAGACTGAGACCTTTCTTGTTGCTTTCTTTTCCTATTATGTCTACCATTTCTTGTAGTTCATTCTCTGTCTCTGCTATTAAGACTGTATCATCCGCATATCGCAAATTATTTATGTTGTGACTGTTGACTTTAATTCCTTTTTGTCTACTACTGATCTCATAATATGTTCGCTGTAAAGTGAAAACAAATCCGGCGACAGAACACAGCCTTGTCTAACTCCTTGTTTTATAAGTTGAAATTGTCCTGTTTGGTTGTTAATTCGTATTGCTGCTGTTTGTTGCCAGTACATGTTTTTTATTATTCGCAGAAATTCCTTGCCATCAATGTTTAATTTCTCCAGCATATTGATTATTTCCACATGCTTTACTTTGTCAAATTCTTTTGTGCAGTCTATAAAGCACACATGGCCAAAAAATGATAATTTCATCCTAATATTGGAAATTAGCTCCCCTTATGCTTTGGCCCCTTTCAGAACGTTTTCATTACTCTTCTTACCTGTCCATGGTATTCTCAACATTCCTTAGTAAAACCACATTTCTACAGACTCCAGTGATTTTCTTGTCTGTTGTCCTACTGCCCATGATTCACATCCATATGTTAAGAAGAGCTCTACATAACATTTAAGAACTCTTTTTCGTGTTTCTATTGTCAAAAATGGATTGCACAGTATATTCCTCCTTTTTTGGAAAGCTACTTTATCATGAGCCATTTGCGACAGTACAAGCATTATTTATTTGTGTGTAATTATTTCAACTATTCCACTCCTTGGGAAGCATGGCCATCGATCGTTGCTACATCTCTTATCAGATGTGTTTATCACTTGTATGGCGGGAAGCCATGACTGAGCCACTACGGACAGTGGCCTAGTTGTGCTGGTAATGGGCACGACTGTTTGGTTAAGAGATTGGGGTCGTGGTGTCAGGAGTCAGTGAGCATGTGTACTGGAGTAAGGAGTCAGAGTCAGTCTCGGTAAGTTGGAGTCGTCGAGTTAACCAAAGCCATAGTCTAGGAGTCGTTAAACCAAAGCTATTGTCTAGGAGTTGTTAAGCCAAAGCCATAGTCTAGGAGTTGTTAAACCAAAGCCATTGTCTAGGAGTTGTTAAACCAAAGCCATTGTCTAGGAGTTGTTAAACCAAAGCCATTGTCTAGGAGTTGTTAAACCAAAGCCATGTCTAGGAGTTGTTAAACCAAAGCCATTGTCTAGGAGTTGTTAAACCAAAGCTATTGTCTAGAAGTTGTTAAACCAAAGCCATTGTCTAGGAGTTGTTAAACGAAAGCCATTGTCTAGGAGTTGTTAACCAAAGCTATTGTCTAGGAGTTGTTAAAACAAAGCTATAGTCTAGAAGTTGAAACCAAAGCCATAGTCTAGGAGTTGTTAAACCAAAGCCATAGTCTAGGAGTTGTTAAACCAAAGCCATTGTCTAGGAGTTGTTAACCAAAGCCATTGTCTAGGAGTTGTTAAACCAAAGCCATTGTCTAGGAGTTGTTAAACCAAAGCCATTGTCTAGGAGTTGTTAAACAAAGCCATTGTCTAGGAGTTGTAAACAAAGCCATTGTCTAGGAGTTGTAAACCAAAGCCATTGTCTAGGAGTTGTTAAACCAAAGCATTGTCTAGGAGTTGTTAAACCAAAGCCATTGTCTAGAAGTTGTTAACCAAAGCTATTGTCTAGAAGTTGTTAAACCAAATCCATTGTCTAGGAGTTGTTAAACCAAAGCTATTGTCTAGAAGTTGTTAAACCAAAGCTATTGTCTAGGAGTGTTAAATCAAAGCTATTGTCTAGAAGTTGTTAAACCAAATCCATTGTCTAGGAGTTGTTAAACCAAAGCTATTGTCTAGAAGTTGTTAAACAAAGCTATTGTCTAGGAGTTGTTAAACCAAATCCCATTATCCAGGAGTCATGAAAATAAGTACGTGGACATAGACTCGCCGGGTCATACATGCAGACGTATAGTCATGGTGAAAACTGCAATATTAGTCGCGGTATGTGAGTTGTGTTATCAGAGGCGTGGAATCGGAGCAGTGGGGTTTTACCTTGCATTGAGCCATATAGTTGGAGTAGTGGGGTTTTACATTGCATGGAGTCATGTAGTCGGAGTAGTGGGGTTTTACATTGCATGGAGTCATGTAGTCGGAGTAGTGGGGTTTTACTTTGCATGGAGTCATGTAGTCGAAGTATTGGGGTTTTACTTTGCATGGAGTCATGTAGTCGAAGTATTGGGGTTTTACATTGCCTGGAGTCATGCAGTCGAAGTATTGTGGTTTTACTTTGCATGGAGTCATGTAGTCGAAGCAGTGAGGTTTTAATTGCATGGGGTCATATAGTCGAAGTATTGGAGTTTTACATTGCCTGGAGTCATGTAGTCGAAGTATTGGAGTTTTACATTGCCTGGAGTCATGTAGTCGAAGTATTGGAGTTTTACATTGCATGGGGTCATGTAGTCGAAGTATTGGGGTTTACATTGCCTGGAGTCATGCAGTCGAAGTATTGTGGTTTTACTTTGCATGGAGTCATGTAGTCGAAGCAGTGAGGTT